>JANTNT010103314.1:0-21659 GCA_024752375.1 Entacmaea quadricolor
TTCAATGACCTTGACATGATAAATGTATTATCTGCAGAAAAACCTACAGATAATACGTTTATCATGTCAAGTTCACATGACATCAAGAATTGGCTGAGGGCTCTCAGCCAATCAGAATCGAGATAGTGAGTAAAATGTATAATAATAGAAATGATAGATAAGTAAATGCATTTGGTATGTGTGTATATATATATATATGGAGACAGAATGAATAAATAGAAAAATAACTTTCAGTTTCCTAGTCTTCTCTATATATATACACACCAAACATATTTACTTATCTATCATTTCTATCATTAATCTATGTATACTCAAATTTACGGTGTTTCAACTTACCCATAGAGAATATAATGCCCTGGGATCCCTGTAGTTGCCTCATGCATTACATTAACTGGCTGCATTGCCAGCGCCGTCATATCATAGATCAGAGCACTTTTTGTTTGAGTGGGAAAAGTATAGTACCATCACTCTTAAATGACTTCTGTATTTAAGCATTGTGATTGGATGACATCTGTTTTCTCACTTTCTGATTGGTTCAGAATGAGAGCAATTTAAGAGCCATGTTGCCGTAGGCTTCCCATACTTGTGCAAACTGCTCTATCACAGTTTCAACTACAGAAGCCCAAGCATAGTTTTTTAATACTTTATTTATATGTTTATAGAAAGAGAAATTGAAAAAGCCATCTAAAATTGAAAACAGAGCTGTCGTCTTTCAAGATACTGTTCCCTACCATGGTATGACAATATAGTAGTAAATAGTGTTTTATTGTAATAAACATAAATGCTAGGGGTGTCAAGTTACTGTCACAAATATCATGGTATGCCAGGGGTGTCAAGTTACTGTCACATATCATGGTATGTCAGGGGTGTCAAGATACTGTCTCATATCATGGTAATGATCATGTATCATCACTATTAAAGAGTCATTTTCATTGACACTCACTTAACTACAAAGACATTTCTACATGTTTGTACAATCTCTGTGATTTTAAAGTACATTATACTTGATAGAGTGTACATTAGTTTGTGACAGAAAAAGTACACTATATTTATGTACAAATCTCAAGGGATTTGGTTCTTCCTTTCGTTATCTTTCAGTCCTTAATACAAAATCCACAAAGAACTCCTTAAGATTCATTTCCATTAAGATTTTGATTTCTCCTAGTAATGGTTTTAAGGTAGATAATGTCAAAACAATATAGTTCTCCTTGAGACAATCTTAAGGTAGCTAATGCCCATAGCAACAATAATTTTAATGTGCCATAGTTACATGTTTCATATTGGTTTTCCAAGGCACAGGTTACAGCCCAAGCATTTGGGTGATCCTATTGGCTATTGGCTGCGTAGCTGCCATTATGCTCCCCCTACATGGTGAGGGCACCTCCTACAGCCGGTTGCCTAGTTACCTACATATGTCAGTCAATCAAAAACTTGTGGCGGCATTTATTTTAGGTAAGTATTTTAACCAGATTCAATGAAATTTAAGTAGAAATTAAAGGATTTACTGTTTAATAAAAATTAAAGACGAAAATAAACAAATTGAATATGACTTCTTTTTTTAGGATTAGTGACAATGGCATTATTGAAGACAAATTAAATGGAAGGAACTACTTCATCTATCCATTTACTCCATTAGTGCAATCTTGTAAGAATTCTAGATTGTAAACGATTAATTTTTAATATATTAGAAATAATTTTGAACATTTTTAATATGATGGTGTAATTAAAATTTTTAGATATTAATTTGTTAATTTCTTGTTTTTTTGTTTGTACTATCACGTCCTCACGCTATCTTTGGAATAATTAGTTAGTAACTTGCCAATTTTTCATTTAGAAGCAAGAGTCTCTTGGTTGGTTAGTGCACTGCCTGCGCGGCTTCTTTGAAGCAAAGTTTGTTTTGGAAAACTTTAAAAGGACGGTTATGACGTCGTAAATCTCTCATGAAGCGAAGCATGTAAAGCCAAATTCGCCTTAGTGCATTAAAGAAAAAATGGTTTAAAAACGAAGGGGAATTTTTCATTTACCATAATATTTATTGTACAATATGGTGCCTCGTCTTGGAACCATTATTACACAGTTTGCGAGCTAACTCTCATTTAACTCCAGTGTGGGAGAGGTTTGGTAAATGAAGAAGACTGTTAGTTCGAGGACTACGGTCACTGAAGCGACTTCGGAAAAAGTCTATAAGTACCATGAGGAATTAATTATAATTTCGATTAACTGTTCTTCATATCGCGAGTTCAGTTAAAATTAATTACCATCAATAACGCTTGTTTGTACAAGATTCATTTAGGATACAGTGTTTTGTTTTATTTTTCTCTCATTTCTCATATTTCTTTACTTATGATTTGAATATTGACTTGGATATGAATTGTTTTTTGATTTTCGTTTCAGTCTTGTTCTCAATGGAAGAATTAATAGAACTTTAAAAAACCGCATTACTTTTCTACTTATGAGATTATACTCTTAAATACTTGCTTCGTAAAACCCTAAGCGCTTTTTTACGATAAGCGTTTTATCGTCCTCTCGGAAGACATACGAGAGAGAAAGAGAATAGAAGGAACAGGCCATATTCTAAAGCGGAAAATGGTGCGCACTGGAGGGAGTAATGTTTTCAGGATCTCCCCATGCCGCGTTAAGGAAATGAATCTTTTATTAGGCATGAAAACCTTGAATAAAGTATTTAACCCCATAGATAATGTTGATGAACAATTTATATCGGGGAATAAAATTAATTATGTATGTTAATAAGTTTGCCAAAATTGCTTTCGCATTTTCGTTTTAAGCTTCAAAGTGCCGACTGTCTTCAGCAAATAGCTTTCCAATTTCTGTATTAATAATTTGAATTGATGTGTAAATAATTGTGCGTTGTATTAAGAGATTTGACTTAAAATGCACTAAAACTTTACTCAATATGATAGAAGGCCTTTCTAAGTAGCTTACGGTCTGTGACGTTCACTTCCTAAAAGAATGAACGTTGAATTAAGAACAACTCCCTGGGGTCTTAATTTCACTTTGAATGAATTTGGATTCTGGCGAAGCAAAGTAGATCTTACACTTGCGAAACAGTTAAACAAATTTATCCGATTTTATTCTCGTTTTGTTGTGATTGGCTGTCCGTTCGATTCATTTTAGATAAAATTATATTTGTATATTCGTAAAAGTCGAGATGATAAACACGCTTTCTATTTATGGATATCATTTTCACCAAGTTACATGTTGACTAGACTTTAGTTTTCTTTGCTATAAACATGGAAAAACATCCGAGAGAACGCTTTGGATTTACCAGCGTTACTTTACTGTCTTTGCTGTTAGTTATGTTGTTCCATTTTTCGCGTGTCGACGGAATTTCTTTCACCGTGAGAGGAAAGTTTCTGTTGGGCTATGAAATAGGAGAAAAATTCACAGCTGACTGGTTTGAGTGCTTGATGTCTTGCCAAAAAAACAGTGAATGTGTATCGTATAACTACCACACTGAGAACGATTCCTGTCAGCTCAATAGTCATGGATTTGAACATGGCTGTGTGGCTAAAGATGTACTAGTTACTGCAACGCCATACATCTTCCACCAAGTCAAGGTAGGTATATCGTGTATGTGATAGATATAACTTTAAGCCAAGGGCTTAATTTTCTCTTTATTCATTCTTTTTCTATATCGTGTATATCCTAACTAATACCACAAAAAAAAAAAAAAAAAAAAAAACGGGAAAAACACGGTGTAACAAATGGGATATAGAAAACTCCATCAATTTATTGTGAATAGTAAGAAATCTAGTTATTTGCTAGTCAGAAAATGCGATAATTTATCGATTTAAAAGTAAGTAGTTGATTTATTTTCTAGTGTTTTTGCTTGAATTGATGTCATTTTATTATTGAAAGCAACACATAATAATCTCTGACGGTTTATTATCTTACATACGAGAAACCACTTTTTTATTTTACTGGATAAGGCTCATTTAGAATTCATCCCAGCCAGTTAGCAAAGACTGATATATTTTAACAGTTAAATAATGAAATCTTAAGTGACAAGTCGTTGAGAAAATCATTTGAAACAATCGATCGATTATTTTTGAAATTCCAAGTCAAGTTTTACTAATGAGTGTTTCCAATACGTTTCTTTTCTTTTCTTTGATAGTTTGCCTTAACACTGAAATTTTAAGTAAAATGGGCAAACTGTCCAAGTATGTAATTTTGAATTAGTTTTTGTTTAATTATAATAGTTTTTCAGTTGTCTTAGACTCAGAAATGATATGAAAGTATATTTGTCTTAGACTCAAGTTAGCGAAAGAATATTATTTTTTCTTCGCGTGTCATGAATAGGATGATGTTCGCTTTTTTTTCACGAGAAGAAATTGTTAGCAGTTTCTTGTATATGAAAGTTATCCAAAACCATAAGAAAGCCAGACATAAATACTTGAGGAAGTATATACACTTAACCTTCACTAGAAGGGTTTCAAGGTTGAGCCGATGTAAGAGGCTGATTTTAAGATACAAAACTGAACTCAAGTTTGCCATTATTTAGCTGAGTGCAGTGCATTTATAAAAACAAAAAGCTTTCTTTTTCAAAAAAGTCGTTTTATCTCCAAAGCCGTTTGATCCAAGCCTTCTATTATAACTAGTGCTTATACTATCTAGTTTTTCTAGTTATCTTCCAAAGTAAAAGTAATATTCAGTCAAGTTTGACAATCGCCGCTTTTTTGATGAAATATCTCATTTCAACGCTAATTACCACCAATTTCTTCCGCACAATTCGACCGCCCCTTTATTAAGTCTTCCTCGGCTGATGATCAAGTAAAAAAAGTAATTATCTTACTTTTCCCTTCGTGGTTTTAATTACATTTTTTCTCTTTATTTTAAATAAATTAAATTTTTTCTGCATGTCCAATGGCTATTGTCAATACCTCTCTCATCATTAATAGCTGTATAACGGCACAGTAAATCCAAACAAGACCATGTTTACGCACGAAATGAAAGACTTGTCACCTTACAACGTTGTCTTGATATCTAACTTTTGTTCTTTACTCGTGTTGTGACAGGAAAAACCTTTTCCTCGACAACTAATAGACAGAACATTTCTTATATCGATTAAATAATGTTTTTAGTTGAAAACTCTACTTCCAAGCAAGCTAAATTCTCCTCTCACTTAAAGTATATCTCTCGCGTCATGTACTAAGTGTATTTTATGACAATTCCAGAAACACACCATATTCAAACTAGCGTTACTCAAGCTTTGCCATTAATGAAAGAATTCTAATAAATGCCTGTAAAATCTTTAATTAAAAGCGCTTTTAGGATCTTTACTGATAAATGACCTATTTGGCAGACCATGCGCCTACTATTGAATTTAGAAATGGGATATCTTATTTCGATAGCCATGTCTTTTCACTCAAATTACAAATCATTAAACGCCCTAAAATTAATTACAGACGACATGCTCCTTGACCTTGCCTTTCAAGAAAAGTAAGGGCGGTTGAATATCTAGAAGTGCTAGTTTTCATGTGACGTCATAGCCGCCATGTTGGTTAAATGTAAGAAAAGATTTTTCGTTGGAATCTTTTGTTATATCAACCGACATGGCGGCCACGTCTTTACAATAGTTTCAAGTCGAGGCTTTGTGCAAAAAAAATCATGGGTTGCAATTATTCCTAAGGGAATCAAAAGACAGAGACAGCGGCCATGTTGGTGGTACGAACAAGAAGAGCTACCAACAACCTACTTGACCAACTACTAGAGTTAGTCAACGACACACAGCACGGTTTTATACCAGGAAAGTCCTGTACTACACAACTTATTGAAGTGCTACAACACATTGGCGCTCTCCTGGATGTCGGAAAACAGATTGATGCTGTTTACTTGAATCTGAACATTAATGGTAAAAACTTGCTTGGCACAATAGCGAAGAGAGTGATAGAATTCGTTCAGTTAAATGGATATGTGAACGAATCGGTTCAGAAGGCTGGAATTCCAGGTATTCCTGGGTGTGTGGAGCATGCCTTTGCCATCTGGGACGCAATACAGGAAGCAAAAACATCAAAGAGAGATTTGACTGTGATTTGGTTGGACTTAGCGAATGCATATGGCTCTGTGCCTCACAGTCTGATCGAGATGGCAATGGAAAATTTTTGGTTCCCAGAACCAGTGAAAGCAATGCTGATGCAGTACTACAACAACCTTCGGATGCGATTCACAACAGAAGGCTTTACGACTGATTGGCAAAGGTTAGAGGTGGGAATAGCAGCTGGACTGTACTATATCGGTAATCTGGTTTGTCTTAGTCATGGAGATGATATTAAAATCAACAAAGGCCGACACTGCTCTGTTAAGAGCATTCATGGATGACATCACTGTGCATGCAAAGTCTACGAATGCAGCACATCAGATCTTAGAAAGGCTAGATGAACTGATTACATGGTCAAGGATGAAGTTTAAGGCTAAGAAGTCGAGGAGTAGGTGTTCATTTGTAAAGGGAACAGAAAGAGATTCGCTTCTCAGTAGCTGAAGACACTATTCCCACTGTGAGAGATCAGTCGGTGAAGAGTCTAGGCAGGTGGTGTAAGGGCACACTGAGTGACCGTCACCAAGGAGTAGAGATCCTGAACCAGGCAGAGGAATGCCTCAGGGCTGTTGACAAGACTAAACTACCTGGAAAGTTCAAGGTGTGGTGTCTTCAGTTTGGACTATACCCGAGATTGATGTGGCCTCTTATGGTACGAGGTTGCAGCTTCAAGGGTTGAGCGGATTGAGCAGAGATGCAGTGTTCATATACAAAAATGGCTCGGACTTCCAAGACAGCTTAATAACACAGCACTGTATGGGAAAGGTGGCCAGCTAGAACTACCTCTTGCATCCATTTTTGAGGAGTACAATGCGGGTAAGGTGAGAACAGTAATGATGTAGAGGTACTCGAAGGACCAGGCAATTCGAGAGGATCCTCCTAAGGTGCATAATGGCAAGAAAAGGAATGCTGAGGAAGAAGTAGACAAAGCAATGAGCAGTTTGAGGCACTCAGATATTGTAGGTGCAGTTCAAAGTGACAGGAGGGGACTCGGAACGCATAACTTCAAGCCCTTTTGTCAAAGCAATGCCGAGGAGAAGAGACGCGGTTGTGAATGAGGTGAAGCGGGTTGAACGCGAGAGAAGGTACGTACACCTGGTACAGTGTAGTCAGCAAGGGCAGTGAAGGTGGGAATAGCTCGTGATTGGAAGAAAGTTGTCTTGGAAAGAGTTGTGGGCATGGGAACCGGCGCGATTGAGCTTCTTAGTGAAGTCAACTTATGACACGTTACCATCTCCAGCTAATCTTGTACGTTGGAAATTGTCTGAAGACAGCAAGTGCCAGTGTGGACAGTATGACACATTGCGTCACTTCTTGTCCGCCTGCCCCATGGGTTTGAAAGATCGGTATACCTGGCGGCACAACCAGGTACTGAGGGTCATTGTAGAAGCTATTGGAACGAAGGTAACTGATATTACTCAAGGGAAGCTGCCGGTGAAGGAATGCCAAAGCAAAGTTGCGTTTCACCAAGAAGGGAAGAAGGGAGCGACAAAACTATCCACAAAGAGACAAGTGGTGGACGAGAGCTGGCAGGGAACATGGAAGGTGGCGGCAGACTTGGGCAGTTCCCTTGACTTTCCTGTTGTAATAACTAGTTAGCGTCCAGACGTAGTGGTGGTGTGGAGTGACGATGCCAGGCAAGTGATCCTGCTTGAATTAACAGTGCCGTGGGAAGAGACCTTTGGAGATGCAGAAAACCGGAAGTACAAGAGGTATGAGGAACTGAATGATGCTTATAGAGAGGCTGGTTGGAATGCAGAGTATTATCACCTTGCTGTAGGTTGCCGTGGTTATGTTAGCCGAGAACTGTCAAAGGTAATGCGTGGTCGGTTTGGATTTACCACGAGAGAAATGAGAACGTTGATAGCTGCCCTGCAACAGGCAGCAGAGAAGGCATTTCATCTGGTTGAAGCGTGACGATAAAGTGTGGCAGGCTAGTAATAGCAGGCCACTCATGATGTCCCACTCAGCACCAGCTCTTCTGAAGCCTCCTTAGGGAGGGGCCCCGCCATGGCAGAAAGCAGTTGAGGAGTAGGGGCCAAAACTGGCTGCCATGGTTCCTCCTGATGACTTCTTTGAGTTGGATCCAGGATTGGAGCTGCTGGCTGGGGAGCACCGCGGAAGTGTTTCATTACTCCTCATGTCCAAGGCATATGATAATTGATAAGCAAAATCCACAGTTTCAAGATATCAGGAAATCTCTTAAAATGGTTAAGTCCTACCTCTACAATCGAAGGCAAAGAGTAACCGTTCTTGCATGGGAAACACCTTCAGAGAGAATCGTTACATCTGGCGTTCCTCATGCTCAATCCTTGGACCTATTTTATTCTTGCTGCGTGTAAATGATTTACCTGATGTTGCAATCAACTATAAGTGTGCTGCTGTTGCTGACGACACCATGATCTTCAGACCTATTGAGTCTATCTCTGACAATGCCGCACATGCCACAATGCAACCTAAATAGCTGTGAAACCTGGTCCACAAGTTCTGGTCTTCTGTTAAATACAGAGAAATTTAAAAGTCAGCGAATTACAAGGAAAAAGAATCCGTTAGAAGCACCTTATCATCTTAATGGTAAGATCATAGGAAACACGCAAGCAGAGAGATACCTTGGTGTCTGGATTAGCAGCACCCCTGCAAGCATGTATTGGATCGATGTGCTAAGACCAATAGACTGCTTGGTTTTGCATGGCGGTGCGCAAGTCAACTTAATAGTCATCGTATACGTCGCACCATCTACCTCATTATAGTATGACCCGCTATTGGAAATGCCACACAGATTTGGAGCCCTCAGTCAATTGACTTGATCCAGAGACTTGAGCGCCGGAATTCAAAGACGTGGCACAAAAATCATTCTTAAGCTTCCGTTTATCTGCTCAGAAACCTATAAGGACAGGCTGATCTCTTCGAACTCTTACCGATTTCTTATTGGCACGAGTTTTTGGATCTGATATTCTTTTTTAAAGCTATAAATGGACTCGTCAAGTTATCTGATGAAGTTCTCCCAGTACAAGATGTGCCTGCAAGAGTAACCAGATTAAGCAACCGTGGAATAAAGACCTTTCGACCTCAGAAATACCGATCGTCGACGTTTCAACGATCCTTTTTTATAAGAACAAACAGAATTTGGAACGTTCTTCCTGAACATCTAACGTTCTGAACTAACTTTACACAAATTTAAAGGATTATTGCAAATTATTATATCAATGCTCTTCACGTAAACTACGATGTAGAGAACCGAACCCCCGTACGTGGAAAACAATTTGTTTACAATGTAACACTAGACGTAAGCAGCAGGGAGTATTTGCACGGAAGCCAGTTTCGAGGGTAATTTCGGCTGCTCTTCTGCTTGTCCCATGCAGTTACAAAGAATCTATGCTGCGAGGGCTATTAAGCCCAATATACATTTCTTTGTAAATTTCTAGTAATTACTAGCCATTTTCAGCACTTTTTTGGGATTGGAAGCCTGTTTCAAGGGAGTATTTGCCCAGAAGCCTGTTTCAAGGGGAATTTGTTGCGCCCCCAGACTCGCCATCATGATTTTTCGCACTTTTTGTAACCCTTTTAGCCTATTTCTAGGGGAATTTGCCGGTGCTCGAATAAAACATAATATTTTTGGTAGATTTTTCTCCCTATGTGGAGGGTTGCGCAGCAAATCCAATAAAAAAGTCTTTTTATCCCCTTGTTTGAGGTCCATTTTTTGCTGCTGAATTTGTTGTGAACGTTGTGAACGAGATTGGTATCTTGGAAATGACCTATTAGGGCCGCCATTTTAGCAGATACATATTTCGATATTTTAGCGAATGATTACAGATATAGATAAATATAAGTTTTGTTATTTCTATGATTTTTTTTCTCATGATTTGCTAGCCTGTGAAAAATGGCCGTTTAGCGAGTCAACGCATCCCGCTGAAGTGTTCGTGCAACTGTGGAGTAGACAAACAATGTTCTAAAACGTCCATTGCAGGTATTTACCTTACTCTGACTTATTACCCAACATTGTATCACCAGTTCCTCCTTTTGACGCGGCGTTTTTTCAAAAACATTAAGTTAGGGCTGATTACGAGTCAACGGTTCACCAAGAATCTTTCAATCTGGTACCCAGGTTCTGTGTACATTTGTTTTTACTGAAAAAAAGAATTGTCCTGATAACGTGATGACATGGTTTTTGTCTCATGTGCTGTTATCGAGCACACCCCCCGCACCCCCTCCCCTAAATCCGCCCCTGCACATTGGAAACAAAAAATAACACTTTCTATAATTCCCAAGTACTTATATGGGGTTTGTTTTTATTCAGAAATTGGTGATACACCAGAACAAGCAGCCAGCTCATGTAAGGAGATTCTTAGTCAAAGAAGGTATGTCAGCCAATCTCATACCCACTCTCGACCCCAGAGCCTGCCATTCTTACTGCGCATGCTCGAATTGCTGGAGCATGCGCAGTAAGAAAACGGGATCGATTACGTCTCACTCCATACTCCTCACTGGTTAGTCTGCACTGATGTTTTTCCCTTAGATCTTGAAAAGTCTCGATTCAAGCGCCATGCAATCATTCACAAATAGTATTTCCGTTTCAACGTTGCGCCATTGCATGACGTCACGTAACATTGCATGACGTCACATTACATTCTATGACGTCAATTGACAACATAGCACAGCAATATTGCATTAGATTGACTAATGACAGATTATATCTTGTTTTTCAGTAATGCTAAAAATGGTCCTTACTACTTAAAGACATTTGGTAGCAATTTGCATATATACTGTCACATGACCGTGTTACCCGGATGTGGCGGAGGAGGCTGGACACTAGTCATAAAAATGGATGGAAATGAGGTGAAGCTCGTTTGTCTGTCTGTCTGTCTCTTTGTTTTCTTGTTTGTTTGTTTGTTTGTTTGTTTGTTTGTTTACTACTTGAATGGTTAACGTCAGTTAATATACTCATATTTTCATTTACGGTGTTTCAAGTTACCTACAAACCTATCCGCATCGTTTATTTTCATCGGTTTTTTTAGCAAACGTTTAGCTACAACTCATCTCTATGGACAGCAATGTCACCTCTTGACGAAACAAATGGAGTAAACCTTGGAGAAACAGAAACCATGTTACCTACCTATTGGTCTACGAGTTTTACAAGACTTTGTCTTGGTATGAAGTACAATGGCAACACCAACTGGATTGCTGTTAACTACACTGCAAAAACTCTTTTATCAGTCATTAGTCCTGGCAGGGAGATAAAAACAGATCTGGAAGTCAAACAGTGGGAGAGTCTGTTACGCAACTCTTCTTTACAGGTTAGACTAGCATATTAAGAAAAAAAGTGGGAAACTTCTTCGAGCATTTTGATTGAATAATGCGCTCTTCTCGCTTTTTGATTGGCTCAGAGCTGAAGCCATTTAAGAGTCACGGTAACGTGATTGGATTAGTGATGTGTGTGTATCTTTGCTCTTTTGATTAGTTTAGTGAAGTAGCCATTTAGGAGTTACGGTACTTTTATCCCTCTTATACCGACGAAGTTTGCTCTAAGCAATATTCAGGGAATAAAAGTGACGGTTATATTGGATAATGCTCAATATATATTTTTCTTTGATTATCTGTAGACCAAATGTACAATACAAGGGTTCAATATCGCCCAAAACACTTCCGGTACTGCATCTGCTCGCATTGGTATAACTGGATTCCCTAACGACTGCGCCTCAAGGACTACTTCACATTCTAGGATTGGTTTTGGTACAGGAGGAACGTTCTATGGAATGGATGGAACAAACACATGCGGAAACGAAGCAAAAAATAACCCTGACAACGGTGAACGTTCTATCAAAGCATTTGGTTATGTATTAATCCAGTAATTCACAGTTCCTTTATTTTATTGGCAGTTTGTTGGCAGCCAGTAATTTTAATTTTAATTAATGCGCACTATATATCCGACTCTCATTGTGTGGAGCGTTTTCATGTGGCGTCATGGCGGCCATGTTGGTGTACCTCAAACAAAGCATTCCTCATTAGCTTCTCGTTACACAAGGTACACCAATAGTGTTTTCATGTGGCGTCATGGCGGCCATGTTGGTGTACCTTAAACAAAGCATTCCTCATTAGCTTCTCTTGTTACACGAGGTACACCAACTTGGCCACCATTGTCATTTACTTCACCAGGGATTGAGTAAAAATGCTCTGTACTTGGTATAAAGCTGTCAGGTACGTCAACCGTTTAGATAGTGATGCGACCAAGTGCTCAGCAAGTGTTAAGTGAGATATAACTACTAAGAATAGTTGAAACACCAAAATTCTTTAAGCAAAATTATCACACAAAAACTTGTGCGCAAGTATACGGTATATGAAATAAATCAAAGATTTATGGGAACCCTGTGGTTTAGTAATCCATATTAAGAATATTCAATTGGGAACCCTGTGGTCAAAGTTGTTAAACGTCCAAGAGACGCCCCATCCAAGACACTTTATTGTTGTCCTATTAAAATTATACTGAAATGAGCTTCTTTTTAAGTTTGAATAAGAAATGAAATATTTAAAACTGATGTAAAACTTAGGTGAAGACCAGCAAGATAAAGTAATTTATTTTAAAGTGAATAATTATTTTTGTTTGCACAGCTTGGTGGTTTGGGTCTGTGGAGAGAGATAAATGTCTCCTCCCCATGCCTCGTTCAGACGGTCAAGCTACACAGGCAACCCAAACAGCGCGATAAACGCAGCGCTAGGGTTATTTATGGGAGGGAGGGAAAGGTTGAACAATTGCTCAGATTAGTACGGTAAACGATCTGCTGGTCCCGTTATGCACTAGTCAAAGTAACACCCCCAAAACCCGGGACAGGGTGGGAGGGAATGTGGGGCATTTGAAAAATGGGCTGAACAAATGTTGGTAAATACCCCACAGTGGTGCAAGAATGAACACCAAATCCCCTACTCCAGAGTTAAAATCAAGTTATCTTCCCAACTGGCGCCATATCCCGACCTATCCACCACCACCTGAACACCATTGGCACCACACTAGTCAAATCTTCACATTACCCCCCTTCTCCTGGAGCATCATTGCTTGTTATATGTGATCTTAATTGCCGCACATTCTCCCCCACCCTGTTCCTGATTGGGGAGGGGGGGAAAGTGGAATGTATTTTGACTAGTGAGGCATTATTTCGAGGAAGGCATTAGAAGCAAAATATTAGAAGCAAAATGTTAGAACCAAATAGAAATTTTTGAGAACCCTTCCCGCTTCCATAATAAACGAATTTTAGAACTCACTAATAAGAAAATTTGAATACTTGTTTAATTGAAATCGGTAGTAAAAACAGTTCATACTTACATCAGTATCTCTTTTCATTAATTTTCTAAAAATAAGCCTAATTTAAATGCACCTTTTAGTTCGAAAGATCGTTTATGATTGAAACGTAAACATCTCTCCTCTAGCTTTTATTTTTGTTTAAGGTAATTCCGTAGAAAAAGAACCGAACATAATTTTTTTATTAAACCCTTGTACAGTTACTAAGCTATGGTTATTCCAAAAATGAAATTAAAAAGGGGGTCACCGAGTTCGTTTTCGCGCTAGAGTGCAGTAAATTCAGCCATTTTTGAGGCCATGCGGGACCGATATTCAAAAGAAGAGAATCGGACATTGGGCCATCATCACTACCATGAAATATATTCCAGTAACAAAACAGTGACAACATAATTTCATTTATAGAATATACTTAAGAAAAGATCTTAAATACCTAATGTAAAATTTAAACATTAGGCGAACCCAAATATCACCTTGAAATCAGTTTGTTATCGTGTATTCGTAAAATTTTGTTTAAATTGAGTTATATGGTTGATAAACTAATTATCCTTGATTTGCTGTGATAAAAAAGAGGAGTAACCGAGCTCGTTTGCGAGATATTTTGAAGAATATGACCTTAAGATGGTAAAAACGGCACTTTTCCGAGAGGGGACTGAGGCGAGTTCTTAAAAAATCTCTATTCACCGCTTAGAAAAAGTGTTCCATATTGCGTATTATAAAGATTTTACTCGTTCTTTGAATGAAAATGCTCGCAAAAATCGTAATTTTGTTTTTTGATCCATGCGCAGTAAACTACGGAATTACCTCAACTTGTTTTTCTTCATTTTCTAAAGGCGGCACGTTTCACTTTTCACACCTCTTATTTTGCCAATTAAGCTCTTATTAAATTTAACACTTCAAATCGTTTAGTAACTAAGACTGTCTAGCGATAAAAAAATTCTTTCAAATAAAGAAAAAATACGTCAATGATGGGATGAACGTCTAACTTGACTATTCGTTTAGATATTATTGGATAAAATATCCCTAATTTTGCTTGGCAAAATGACAAATTTCCACGCGTTTTTTAACTGTTCAAAACGCGTGCGCGTGTGTTAACCCTCGTGCCAAAAACAGAGTTTACTATTGGGTGATTTTGTCGTGAAGGTGACCACACTGACCGACATATGTCTTGCCGACCTTGATGGAAAAAATACGTAATGTAAAGAAATAAAAATTACTACGAAAAAATAGATCGATATAAACGATCCTAAAACTAAATAGCATACACTCTTATTAGATTTCCATTTTGATTGACTTGAAGATCCGTCACCACGACAACCCGAGGGGGAAGTTATTTTTATTAATAAGAAAAATTAATCTAGCTTACGACCGGATACTGTAGTTCATTTTAGTAGAAGTGGATTGGTTTTATTCCCAAGGAATTAAAAGAACAAACAAAATGCAGCCTTTTTCGATGATATTTCAAAAAGAAGCTTAAAAGAAATGCATGGCAAATATGGCTGCCACTCTCTCGTCCAACATGGCCGCCACTTTTGTTCACAGTTGGGGAAAAATGGAAACTCCGGCCTATTTTATATTTTTCTCTTCTTTCTAGGCTTTTCTTGTCTGCCGTTGACTTAGGGCTGGTTTTTCTGCTGGCGTTTATTCAATTTATACATAAAGGAATAAGACCTAACAATGTGGACTCAAGTGCTTTGCTCGGTCTGTGTCAACAAAATAGAAAAAGATATGACAATCACTTTATGGAGGGATCAGTTCCTTTTTATGAAAAAGAGTGGTAAAAAGATATCACCGAAAAAAACTTAATCTCATGCAGAATATTCTGAACAAGACCAAAATCTATGTCACCTTGATCAAAATTGTTAACAAGATTTTCGCTTTACAAATAACCGCGACTTTCCTTCCTTTTTAGCTGTAATTGGTTGTCATAGAAACTGAAATTGGCGCTAAATGCGTACCCACCTGTATGTTTGCACAAAATCGCTCCTCGCAAACCTATTTGCGCACTTTTGAATAAACATCAAGTTATCTTGATCGGTTTAAGGCGAAAAACGCCAATGAAAATGCCGTTCATTTTGACAACGACCTATTCACAATAGATTCTTTACGCTTTGGTGGTATAATTACCACTTTAAAAGCGTCAATTACGTAACTTTCAGTTGCCTACATGTTGTAATCAATAGCAGTTGTGACGCCACCAAATCGTCGTACTAATCAAAATCCATCAATTTGTTTAAACCAATTGTCGCATTTTAGTTTGTTTAGGGCCAAAACTAGAATTTCGTTATTATAGAGGCTGTTTTTCACAAAACTGCACACGCTTTATCAACATAAAACAGCTCGTGGTTTTTTATGTTGAAATATGAAGAGATTGAAAGTTTGATGTGCGAGGTTTTGTGCTGGGAACACCATTTAAAGACGAGGTATTCAACTGAAGACAATCTAAAATAGTAACGATAACTGGACTTATGTACCTCACTGACTAAATAATTGTTGCTGTTTTATTCACAAGAAAAGTCTGACAACTGATTGAGAAAGAAAGACTCAAAATTATCCGTTGAAAAAAAAAAAATTGGTTGAGGACAGGAAAATCAAGTTTCGCTGAAGCTACAGAAAGAACTAAAGACCGAGCCAAAGCCACAACCCGCTTTTCATCATGATTGGAGTTTTGGTCTGTCTTCTTACTATCTTATCCCACCTCTCCGAGGCCTTTACGTCTTTTACCTTCGTCGATAAGTATTTAGATGGTTACGAATTGAAAACCTTAAAAGTTGAAGATTGGCTTGAATGTATCAAGTGTTGTCAAGACGAGCCACTTTGTATCTCCTACAACTATGACAGAAATAATACATGCCAGTTAAACAGACATGGTGTAGGGGAACACTGTCAAGCTGGAAAAGAATTGTTAAGCCATAGAGGATGGATATTCCAACAGATAAGGGTACGTTGCACATTTTAATTGCGCGTTTATTTCTAATAACTAAAAAGTGATGTTTTTAGTTTCCTATCGTGATAAATGTCGTGAAATTAAATATAAACATGGAAATATAGGCTTGGAAAATGTCTCCTTTTTCGATCAGTGACATGTTGAAAATGAGATTTTAATCTTGGTGCAATAAGGTGATATAACTCATTAAAAATAAATTAAAAAAGATAAAGTGAAGGGGGAGAAAAAGAGAAAAGGGAAAAGAAACAAAACTTTAGAAAGGGAAGGGCAAACGCTATTGGAGTTTAATATTTTTTAACGCAGGTTTTTTAAAAAACTAAACCTCAACTGTTATTAGGCGGATTTTCCCTGGCTGTCACCTTGAAAGGACGGGACATTTTGGACAGGAATTATTTTCATTGATTTTAGTAATTATCTATGGATCAGCAGATAAAATAGACCAACTAATAGACAGAGATTTAAATTTACTATGCAATGGATAAATTTATCACTCATGCTGATTTAAATCCTGTACTACAAAATGCGTAATTAAAAAGCTTATTTTCTTATTTATTGCTTGCTCTTCCTACAGGCTATACGTTATTATAGATGAAAAAATCAGTCTTGAAGAAAATTTACTTCGTTGACACTTCCCATGCTGTTCGTCTCTTATTAAAGGCAGTTTTCATTTAAACTATTCAATTGCGCTTCAGATTACGTCGCCACAGTAGGATAAGCAATCAGGACTGATCTGTAAAAATATACCAAAGAAAAAGGACAAATAAACCGTGTTCAGTGTTTTTAAATGTCTATAAACCCTTGCCTTTTCCCATTATATGCTCTTTTACTCTGACGGACGAAGGATTAAAGTCCGAAACGTCAGTTAGGTAAAATCCCTTTTGTATTCATGCGTGGTGTTCCAAATTACCTACAACCTATCTTATGGTCTCTTGTTTAATGTCAGTGACTTTGAAAAAAGAAGCATCTCAGTAGCATATATTAAAGGTTTTCAAAAACTATTTCTTAATTGCCGGGAAATGAAATAAATCAAAAAATACAACTTTTGGTATTTCTTTTTCTCTGTACTCAGTTGTACCTTTGTTTATGAAATACTTCTGGATTTAATTTCCATAAAGTTGACTTTCAGTGATTAAATTGCGGATGGAAATTATCAAATAGATCGTGGAAAACTCAGCTAGTGAGTTTGTCCAACACAAGATTTTACTTTATATATATTATATCGATTGAAAGTTCTGTTAATGTATAGACCAACGTCGTCAAAATTTAAAACTCTACATGAAATAATTATAGAAATAAGAGCCCGAACAGGAGCGGACCCAGCACTACTTCATATAGTTTCCGGAAACTAGTCAAATTCTCCTAGAAATAAGAGAAATACGTTTTCCTCGGTAAGCTATGGCTTATATTGTTCACTTTATATGTAGCTTTAATGTGTTTATAGTAGGTGCTCATCCTTACAATATGCAAAGTGTGCATGATATTTAATGATATTAATTTGTTTCTCTCGCGTTGGAAACTAGTGCTGGATCCTGGTCCCTGCCGAAGGTTTTCTTATTTCTTTCTCATGATCATATAAGATGAGCAGTACATTTCGTTTCTACGTTTTGATCATATTTTCTATTTGAAAGAGACCTTTGGCCTCCCGATATTTGTTTATTATTGTTAATAGCATTTTGAAAAGAAAGCGGTATCGAAGAAGAACTTAAAGGGAAGGCCAAGCTATCTACATTACTCATCTTAACAAGCTATATAAAAATAACTAGTCTGGTGTCCAAAATAATGGATTATAAGTAAGCTATACACCGCGAATTAAAAAGTGAGATATTTTGACAAACGTTTCGGAAAGTTAGTAAAAAGTGTGGAGTTTTAAAATGCGTTGCGCCCAATATTTTGACAAGTTGACATAGCTGATGTGCTTAAGTCGATCTATAAATCTATGGATATTGTCAATATTTACAAACTGTAAATTTCGTTTTTAGTTTTAATAAATATATTAATGGGTTTTGATTCTCTTGTAACAGAAAGTGACAAAAAGAATGACAAAACTCCCACGACAAGGCTCTTGTCCCTGCAACTGCGGAACAAGTAAAAAATGCTACATTAAACCAAGTATGTGCGTGTGCGTGTGCGTGCGCGTGTGTGTGTGTGCGTGTGCGGTGCGTGCGTGTATGTGAGTGTGTGAGTGTGTGTGTATGTATGTATGTATGTACGGCACGATAGACGTTGTACAGCATAAAATTTGTTTAGAGAAGTATATAAATAACCATCCTGGGTACCAAGGGGCTTCGGGAGGGGGTGGGGAAAGCCAAACCCCCCCTCTTCCGAGGATGCCTAATACCAACCTTTGATATGTTTTGTTTTTCGTTTTTCGACATCTGGCCTCTTTACCGATATGACATGTACTACTGGTGTACGCTGGTTTTTTGACTTCATCTCATTCCTTCACGGCCAACTTCTGCCATTGAGTTCCGTTATCCGTTGTCCCGTAGTGCCGTAGTGCCGTAGTGCCGTAGTCCTGTAGTTCCATTGGTCCTTTGTCTCAATATGATAATTCAGAAGATCCACCATATGTGATACATTGTCTCTTTCTTTAACAGAGTTTGGTGAAGCTCCTGATAAAGCAGCAAAAACCTGTCAGGACATACTTGACAGAAGAGGGTACGTGCATGCTTTTATATATAGTAACCGCTGATCAATCAGACTACTGTAAATAAAGAGTTTTAGAAAAGTGTAACGGCTTTAACTCTACAACTCCGACAAAAATTTTTTTACTTCTTGTACTGGAATGATAAACAATCTATAATTGTATTCTTTGTTACATTGTATTGTAGGGTAATGTTTAAATTCGAGCTTATTCATTTTTTGGGCTTTTGATTTTATTCAATTACGCAACGTGAAATGCATTGGAAATGAAAGACTGAAATTGCTCTTTTGAGGCCATATTTATCATAAATACTTCATCCTCGTGTTCTAGTTCTGTTCCAGACGGTGCGTATTATCTTGAAGCTGGGGGATCAATATCACGTGTGTATTGCCAAATGACAAGCATTCCCGGATGTGGAAGCGACAGGGGCTGGACACTAGTCATGAAGATTGATGGATCAAAGGTACAGGACAAAACTGCATTAAAGGCAGCAATTTCTAGCGCAATATGAGAATTAACGGATGTGTAAGTGAAAGAAAGAAAGAAAGAAAGAATGAATGACCCACCTCAATCTATCTTCTTGTCTATTACTCTGCTGTAGTTAATTTGAGGTGACAAAAGACAGAAATGCTTGCCGGTTGTTCTGTACAGTATTCTGCATTCTTCACCAATAAACGGAATGACAGATAATCTGTTAATACATTGCTCTTCCATAATAAGTATAAGTATAAGTATAAGTATAACTTTATTTAAACACGAGACATTGATGAGCAAGAAAGATGCTCGTTACAAAAATGTACGTGTATACTAGTTATAAAAATATATAAATGGTAAAAGATAAAACTACATTATGATTAAAACTAATGATTAGGCACAAAAGGAGCATTTACAATTTACATCAGTATCTAAATTTAACTTCGTTAATTTTTTTCTAAAAGAAGGTATATCCTTAGCGTCCCTAACATCTAGGGGGAGGTTGTACCGGACTTACTAACAGCTGCTAAACATTCAAACACTGTTGGACAACAATGTTGTTCCTTTTAGGTGGAGCTAAATATTAATTTGACAACAAACTTCTATCTAACATTTTATTGTCAGTACAACATTGCTAAACGGACCAACAATATAATTTTGGAATGGTTTGATGTATTTCTAAGGCCCTGGCACTGAAAACATGGCAACATTGTGTCCTCTGATGTTGCTTATCGTGGCAAAACACGGCAACATTGTGTCCTCTGATGTTGCTCATTGTAACAAAACACGGCAACATTGTGTCCTATGATGATGCTCATCGTGGCAAAACACGGCAACATTGTGTCCTCTGATGTTGTTTATCGTGGCAAAACACGGCAACATTGTTGCTCTCGGTGTTGACACAACAAATGATTCAGATATTTCTCAGAAACATTATTTGCCAGTCCGACAAATGTCAGCTATTGATCTCAGTGCGCAAGACTAATTAATACCCACTAATGGAAACTTTATTTCATTTTAACCTAAAATACGACTGTAAATCTCGCTATTAATAGGTAACTTACAATTGGCTACTTGAGTCACACATATACAATATAGAATTACTGTTTACAAAACTACGGAATTTCATTAGTACTTTAGTAAGCTTGGATTGTTCCAAGCTTTGTTCCTACAACAAAATATATAATACGAGGTTCTTATTGCAATTTTCGTAATATTTTTGATTACATACTTTTGGTACTGATCATCGAAACCTAGGTCATCTAACATGCTTGTAAGACTTTCAGAATTGCTAGCGAATACTCCAAGAGCGCTGACAGATAAATGTACAAAAACGACAACAATAACTACTACTACTACTCTTTTTATTTATACATGGTAGATTGTTTAAAGGTAGCAGCATGTGGGGCCGTGTACTTTCCACACACATTCCTTACTACATTCGAGTATTCTCTACACTCAACTCTCAAACTCACATGTTGATTTTTATGGAGGGAGAAAAACCGGACAACCCGGAGAAAAACCCTCGTGGCAAGGAAGAGAACAACACTTTAAACTCAATTCACATGTGCCGTCCGCAGGGCTCTAACCAGCGACCCGACCCGTTCGACTGACAGCGGTGAAAGACGACGCATTACAAATGTACGCCACCCATGCCAACAACCAAAGAGAGAATTGCACCGTGAATTCTACTTTGGATCTAACTCACAGCATTGTTGGTTTACCACTTTTTGAAACCGTTTCATGCACAAAACACACACACACACACACAAACAATATGGCACGTATAATTCACTACTGTGCCTCTTCAGCGGCATTCCTAAATTTCATCTTGTAAACGACAATTAAAACACAAGTACTAATTTTAAAGGTGCTATCCCCCAAGACTACACCTTGCCTTCAGAACCCCAAACTGAAATTAAGAGCCCATTCAACGTAAAAAAAGACGACGCAGAACATGCAGTATAGCCCAAATATAGTATGATGTCTATGTATTCATTTGCTTTGCCTATAAAGGGTAATGGCATGGACCGGGGGGTGCGACCTCCAATCAATTTGAATGGGGTGGTGGTGGCTAAATGGATTGGGGGCTAAAATTTTAGAGAGTACTAATTAATAAGAAAATCAAAATGGCAAAAAATCGTAGCCCCCTGGACCTCCACCCCTCCCCGCTGTCCATTCTCGGAGTGCACGTTACGTCACAGCCGCCATGTTGGTTGACGATAACAAAGCATTCCTAATTAGTTTCACT
>JANTNT010103315.1:0-11100 GCA_024752375.1 Entacmaea quadricolor
CTTTGTTTACATTTAACCGTGAAGAAGGAGATGAATTTATGAAAACCTGATTTTTAAATCTGACATAGCTTACCAACATAAGTTATTCCCCAAAGTTTCAGCGCTTTTGAGTAAATATTTATGAAAATATTGGCTTCCGAAAATTTTTGTGGGCAAAAGCGCTAATGAGGCCATATATCCTTTGTAATTTTCCCATTTTAGAATTGTATTGCCACGAGTAGTATCAGATGTATAGTGTTCAATTTTTTCAGGAAAGGCTGTAATTGTACCAATATTGTAATATTCAGTGTTAGATATTTTGTAGCGGAGCTAGAAGCTAAAACACGTATGTTAATGAGGTAAAAATGTAAACAAAGAACCTCCTATAGATTGGTATTCTAAACAATTTTAATTTAAAAATTAAATCTAACTTAGCAAGAGATACTGCACTATTGGAGCAATAAAATAAAAAATAATAAAAAAATGTTTTGATGCATGGCGCTGGATTACTATGAGAAATATATATAATCTACCACATTTGGCACAGATATGATTTTAAGAAACGTATTTCTGGAATCGTTTGTCACAAAATTTTCGGACCTGGGGGTTCTGAAAATGTCATATTCTAAAATTTATAAAAAAATATTCATGTTTCCCCCGGCCCTGCTAATATTAAATAACCTTCCCTAATAACAAAGAAAATAATTGTAATAATAACAAGAAAATAATTCTTTTTTTAGATAGACGCGATACCTACTGATATCAATCAACGTTTCAAGTTAATGTCAGAAAAGTTGGATTGAAATGTAACAAATAAAGTCATTTAATGAAGAAAAAAGTTTGTTCTGTATTTATTTTCTTTTGATCTGAACCAACTTCAGGTAGAAAAATTATCTAACTATGCTGTGATTAAAAAATATATTTCTTTCAAATATACTTTTCATTTTTTAACTCGTGGATATGCGAAGCATAGAAGCGAGTTATTGTGAGGGCTCAGGATTTGCAAATGTGTCACTCACTCACTCACTCGCTCACTCACTAGATCAGGTGTTAGCAATTCGATAGCTAATCGACCGATCGATATCTAAACGCCCGATGTCGTATCACCGAACGCTGTACGAAAGAAAGTCCGAAAGAACGTCTTACAATATACATGTCATGAAATATTTATAGCAGAAAATCGGACTTAATGAATGCCTTATCCAGACGAAATCTTTTCATATCGCAACATGAAAGCAATTTATTTAGATAATCGATCCGAACTGTTAAAAACATAAAGCAGTAATTGTTTCTCTGATCTAATATCTTGAATTGAAATTAATAAACTCCGTTTCGATGCTTGCGCATGCGCAGACCTGTATTACAAAGATAACCCGGGAACAAGCGGCACATGATCAAATTTTATCGGTCTGTAGACCTTTTGAGTTGTCAAAATTATGAATTTGATTAAATTCTACCAACGCCAAAAACAGTGTACAAATGTAGACTTACAGAAATAGAAGATTCGTTTACGATACGAAAGCGCTCAGACCGTCGAGTCAGTGATTCAAAATAAGCGAACTAATCGGAAAAAAAAACCGCTTTCAGAATAAATCATTCCTTGTCAAGAGTAATCAAAAACTGCTTAAACGTATAAAGCATATTTTTGGAAGTGTTTTTGAAAGCAGAAATATCGGTACGTAAGAATTAACATTTTGAAATCGAAACGGTGAGTCGATGAGATAGATATACGAGAACCTAGTTTAGAGAATTTAAAGAAATCAAAAAAGAAATCGAATTTGAATTATTACCAGAACAAACCATTATATTCACATTTACAATTGGTGTATTTTCCTTCTTGAATGATTGTCTCGCGAAAATAGAATGCAAAAGTTCCCAGATCTTTATAATAGAAATTGTGATTGTCACCTATATATTTACGATAACATGGTGTAGTCCACTGGTAATCTTTATGCCTTTCAAACGGAGGGTCCCGGGTTCGATCCCGAGGAAACATTATTTTTTTAAAAATAATTTCGCAGCATTTCTTTAGTAAACACTTTTTTTCCAATAAAAATATCTATTAAGTCAAGCAAAGTATCCAAAGTATCCACAGTACAAAAAAATCAATCCACGAGTTCGCCATACGGCGCGTTTGATTAATGAAAATATGTTACTTGTATTTGTGTAGGACTATAAAATCAAGGTAACACATTTTTGGTTAATTTAAAACCAGTACTTTAGTTTGACGCTGTTTTCATCATTATGTCTTCATACTAAGTTATTCTAAACTACCCGAGATTGAGCTGTTTACATACGGTACCCGCGACTTTGACGAATCTCGCACAACAATGTAGACCCCTTGCATCAAATCCAATATGGGGGACAAAACAATGAAAAATATCTACATGATTAAATGCTTCAATTATCAAGAGAAGAAACTCTTTGTTTTGCATTGTCCCCCAGATTGGGAATTAACGCAAGGGGTCTATAGAAGAATTATATATATATTTCAACTTTCTTTTTTTGCCCTGTGAAACAGCAAGAGAAGAATTAAACAACTCGTTAAACTTTTTGCAAGAAAATTGGTATCAAGTTTATTTGTAATTAATTTAAGATCAGTAGTGTGTTTAGCACAAAAGATCCTGTTAGCATAACAGATAGAGGGTTTGCGGAGCATACGCAGTTCCACTACCGGACATCCGAAAGCGAGTTGAAGCGTGCCTGTGATTACGATTGTTTACTGTTTTATAGTATTGATTTTACTCCTTTCTACAAGGTTTTTGGCTATAATTATCTGTGCAGAGTACAATTCCTCACTTCTTGTCGGCTTCTTGGCTATTATAATGTTTATTTGGGTTTCAACGAGCGTTAATTGCCTCGAATAACTTCAAGACGGGACGCAGAATTATCGAGCAATATGGCGGCCGCTGTCAAGAAGCAATTTTTTCCCCCCATCGTTGAGACCCTTAAGGAGAATGCCTTCATTAAATCAAGCTTTAAGGTAAGTTATCATGCTTTTAACTTAGTACATTTGGATAGACGTTTATAATCGAAATAAAAACTTATTGTATATTTTACCTGTTTACCTTACACCAACATGAATGTTGAGGAATATTTCGGAGAATTCAAACAACGATCACTTATAATCTAGATTCATATCCAGCTTCCAGATAACAGAAATATTGCCATTATTAGTCTATCTGTTTGAATATAATTGATTAAATGTTGGATAAAATAGGGTCATGTTCAATTTTTGTGTACCTTGATATAATTTTTTAGAGACCAGCGTTGAGTCGTTTTTCATACTTGGCTTGCTGATCGAAATCTTGGCCTACTTGGACTAATTCAATCATATTTCGCTATGGGTACAACCCTCTAATGATACACAAAAAGGACTGTAATCAGAAAATATCTCGAGATGTGACTATTCCAAAATTAATATCACATAATTTATGGTTTTAAGCTGACAAATTTTGCTTGTTATTTTATTTTTATAATATCAAGAAAGATGTCCACAATATGCCTTGCTATTTATTAAGTGCAATATATATGTACTTTATAAAAATGGGGATTTATGAAAAATCATGATTAAAGTGACTCTGTTGTCATAGTTAGTTGTTATGCAAATTTTTATTTCATGTGTTCTTCGTTTGCACGTTACGTCATCACGGCCATGTTGGTGGTATTTAACAAAAGATTTCTCACTAGCTTCTTTTGTTTGTACCACCAACATGGCCGCTGTGTCTTTGTCTTTTGATTCCCTTGGGAATGATTGCAAACCATAAATATGAATTTGAAATCAGTCAACTAATGATTTAGTTTTCTATATTTTGTTAAAATTCATAAAATGTTTACATAGATGTATGTGATCTACGCATAGTTGACAATCTTCTCTATGTTGGCAATTACAACAACAACAACAAACTTTATTCAGTACATACAATTGTTTACATTTTGATTAAGGAAGGTGTTTTACTTTTTTATTTTTGTTTTTATTTTTATTTATTTTTTTACATTGGGAGAGAGCCCCTGAAGCAATGCACAGATTTTCAAATTCTGCGGGATCATAAATTGGTGGTTTTTCAGACATGGTAAAGTTTTTGTGAAGCGCTTCCTTGAGAACTTCTATTTCTTTTTTCAGGTCACATCCTAAAAAGAGAAACAACCACCAATAAAAAAGATTTTCTAATAGAATATGCCTTATTTTAAATGGAAATGTCTGTTTCTGTACGTACGTTGGAATAGTTCTCTCATGTGCTCCGATATCTCCTCAAATAGATCGGGAAGATCGAATAAGGTGTGGCCATCTCGGGAACGAAGTACTTCGTTGAAACAGGTTTCTCGTGATTGCCACTCGCCATTTACAAGTGCTGAGTCCGTCTGCGTTGACATTTCAGTTCTTCTCTCAGCTTGGACTATTCCCTGAACCTTATTCTTGCGATGGTAACCGCCTTTTTGGGGTCTATCCCTTCAGTTGGGAAATAACGAATACCCACTAGCTGAAAGGCAAAAGACGTTTATGGTTTTTCACTGAATGTTACATTTATCTATCGTCATCTTAAGACGAGCACTACTACTTACATGTGAGAACGTTTCTCCGTTTTTCTTGTACTTCGCTATTGCATCCTTACATGCACTGCAAGACTCTATTTCCCTCAAGTAACCAAGTGCCGGTCGTGTTTGGCTCTTAGCCCTATTTTGCGAAAACGTTTTTTTCCCAAATCACTGCTTTAATTTTGCCATGCTAATGCCCGCAATCACGCTTTGTTGATCAGCGGCATAAACTTCACGCGCCAGCGGTTCAATTTTACGGTCAGCGGGTTTCCGTGCAAAATCTCTACCTGTTGTTCGCATTAGATTGCAATTGCTTTTTTTTTGTGTACAAAATTGTCTATGCAGGTTATGATGTTTGTTATTTCGGAGAGACTACCCGACATTTCGTAACACGCGTTCGAGAAGTAATAGATCAAGCAAGAGAAAGAGTGTTTCATCACTGTATCAAGACACTGTTACAGTAATGATTTTCTTTGTTTTGTCCTTATTAATTATTCATGATTTGAGGACATCTATTGACTGATAAGAAATCGCATATCTTTAAGCACTTAGACAATAAGCAACTTGTGCTCTTCCACTAATTGAAGTGTTTTAATTTCTTTAATTATTATAACAGCTTCTATATAACGAGGGCTCTGATTAATTTACTAGCATGTGCAAACGTGTATCAATAACTTGTTGGACTGCACACTGAAGTGCGCGCTCAATCAAAGTCAGATGAATCTCTCAACTTTGCCTCGTGCAACTCTTACGTTTCTCTCGTGCTTAGCAGCGGCGCACGCTCAGTGTTGACGAGTCCTTAACTTTTATCTAAGTGTGCTCCTCGAGGTATAGACCACATGCGCTAATTCCCAATCTGGGGGACATAACAAACGAGTTTTTTTCTCTTGATAATTGAAGCCTTTTATCATATATATATTTTTCATTGTTTTGTTCCCCAGATTGGGATTTGATACAAGTGGTTTATTCAACGCTGTCAACATATTAGGTTAAAAGTTACATAGGGTTTTTCAAATCATCGAGAGACCATTTTTATCGATAATACCTCCGAGTACTAAAATGAAAATTCTCATTTATAAAAGGTTAACCAAAAAGAAAAAAGAAAAAAAAAATCAATAAAAAGAGAGAGAAACAAAGGTTACCCACTTTCGTTAAATTGGCGTTAAGGGTCGAGTGGAGAAACTCGTTTTTAAAAATTTAAATTAACGAAAATAAAAAATCGGCCGCACGTGGATGTGTAAATATTGTAAGGCATAAGAGAGGTCAAATGATCAGTATAAGGCCTAGGTCAAACGCCGTACTTCACATGAGCCGAACTTAAATCAGCAATTGAACTCATGTGAAGTTCGGCGTTTGACCAAGTTAAGAACGACTGATAGTATTTGGATCGGCTTAGTTGATCTTCACGACTGGTGTAGCCGTGAATAACGGCTGAAGATCGCCTTTGGGTCAAACGCTGATCTTCACATGAGCCAAACCAAATAATAAAGTTTAGTATGTTAATGTATGCTTCAGCCTCGATCTCTGTTTTTTTTTCTTTTTTTTTTTTCCTGCTTGACGAGCATGCGCAGATAGTGCTTGTGCATTGGAATCAGAGCCGATATGGCATCTTCTTTAAATTATTATTGCTACCGAAAACGCGACGAATCACCATCTGCCGTCTACTTTGCAAAAGCAGACTTAAATCGTGCATTGAAGATCGTCTTCTGCGAGAATTTTGGATCATTTTGAGCAGAAGTTTTCGGCGCAAAGAAAAGTAAAGCGCCATCTTGAATTTGTTTTTAATGCCGCTGATCAACAAACCGAATCCCAGTGAAGTTGGGTTCGGTTCATGTAGAGTTCGGCGTTTGACTCAACAGTAAAAGTAAATTAATTTGGGTCGACCTAAACTGCATTTAAGTTCGGCTTATGTGAAGTACGGCGTTTGACCTAGGCCTAACTTATCGATTTGCAACTTTCAGGTTTTTATATACTGATCACAGTACCATATACATAAGCGGCTAGTTTATATTACTCTTTTAAATATTTTAAAATCATGAAATTATAAAATTATAAAATTATAAAATTATAAAATTATAAAATTATAAAATTATAAAATTATAAAATTATAAAATTGCGCGCTCTGGAAATATCAACCTTTTAATATGATATGCACTCGTTTTACTTTTCAGCCAATCAAAGGGCACGTAGTACCTCATATTTTATTATAAGGATTTAAAAAATCGTTTCTATGCATTTCGACTGAAATGAAGAGATTTACAAAATCGAAGTATATTTTGATTGAAAATTTGATTTTACAACTCTTTTAAAAATCCCTTGTTTATAAAGAAACAAAACAAATATCCCAGTATAAATAAACGCACATCCAGCCTTAAAACGGATGAATCAATAATCAATCCAAACATTATTGAAAAGACAAACCCCAAGAAGGATAGGTCGCAAATAACTACGACGGGATTGTCAAAGATGGATGACTCAAAACGTACCTTCTGAACAAACATTGTAATCTCTTGCAAACATGATCGTTTTTTGACACTCAGCTGTGCAACCTAAAGTCCATTTGAACTTCAAATTCTTTGTTCATGAAATGTTTTTTGGGGTTTCTTAAAAATGGGTGCTTGTTCAATATTGGAAAACCTTACAGCTGTTTAAAATCAAGTAGTGTATATAACAGAAACCATGTAAAGCCAAATCATCATTGAGTAAGTGATCCTTACAAGTCAGTGTTAGAATCATGATATTGTGCCTTGGAATTGTTCTTGCCCTTTTAGGGCCATCTCTGTCTGAAGGTGAGTTGTATTAAAACATTTCCAAAGTTTCAAGACGTGTAGTTGCCAATAATATATTATAAATTTTAAAATATTTCAAGTAGTCGAGTTTTTCTTCCAAATTTTGAAAACATATCAAAGTCTTGTTGTCAAGGCATTTAACTTTTTTTGTGTTCTTTGTTGTGCGTAAAGTTTATTCCTATTTCCTAAGGCCATACAACAACCGGCATTTTGAAATAAAACCCGTTAGCTTTGTCCAAAGAAACTAAATTATGTATACGCTTTTTTGTTATTGTTTGACTGGGTACATTTTCCTTCCAGCTTGTGGAAAAAAACAATTCAGTGCTCGTGTTGTAAATGGCCAGAATGCTCAACAACACGCCTGGCCTTGGCAGATATCTCTCCGTGTGAACGGACGACACATCTGTGGAGGATCTCTGATCAGACCTGACTGGGTTGTAACTGCAGCTCACTGTGTCGACAGAAACCCAAGACCGAGTGGCTACACAGTAGTAGTAGGTGAGTAAGATGTTATTGAAGATGAAGGAAAACAAATACTATGATATATATAACAGATAAAAAACTGAACAAATAAACTAAAAATAAATATTCAGCAAATGATTGAAAAAAAAAAAAAAAAAAAGAAAAGAAAAGAAAACTGTACTACCATGTATTAAGAAAACGAAGAACAAACAATGCGAGAGTTAATGAAAATACATTTATAGGAACAATGGAATAAAAAAAGGAAAGTGCAAAAAATGAAAAAATGAAAAAAAAAAAAAAAAAGACAAAAAAAAAAGACAAAAAAATGAAGGATTCGATAGCTTTTTACGATTATTATAATTTTCCAGGTGCTCATCGTAGAACAGGAACAACGCCTGTTCAAAAAACTTTCCGTCTTCGTCAGCTTTTCAAACATGAGGGCTTTAGCATGAGGAACTTGAGGAACGATGTTGCTTTGCTTCAACTGGATGGATCTATCCAAGCCAGCTCAAAGGTTAACACTGTATGTCTGCCATCATCAGGTAGCAATGCTCAAATAGGAGCGAATTGCTACATTACCGGTAATTATTTCATTTTGAAAGTAAATGGTTCTAAATTAATATTAATGGTTCTAGGTATCTCACTCTCTTTGTGTTTTTAAGGATGGGGACGTACTGTTGGTGGTGGGAATGCCGCTGACACTCTACAACAGGCCATGCTTCCCGTTGCTAGTCACTCGGCTTGTTCTCGCGTAAATGGTCGACTCGTACCAGTAGATAAGCGATCTATGATATGTGCTGGTGGACAAGGAAAAGGTGGTTGCCAAGGGGATAGTGGTGGACCATTTGTGTGTAACGAGGGTGGTAGATATGTTCTCCGTGGTGCTGTCAGCTGGGGACATAGTCGATGCCAAACTGACCATTTCACAGTTTTTGCTCGAATCAGCAGTTTCGTGGGATGGATAAACAAGAAGATTTCAGGTATTTGACTTTTAAGTACTTGAATTTAAATATAGCAACTATAAGAAGTAATAATTGATAAAATTGTCAACAGAACTGCACAAAGAACAAATAAATTAGGGTAAAATTTCTTGTTTACTTCAAGTAAAATCCTATAATGACAATATATATATAGATATATACTGTTTCAATTTAATTTTAGGTGGTGGTGGAGGTGGTGGAGGTGGTGGAGGTGGTGGAGGTGGCGGCGGAGGCGGCGGAGGATCAGGTAATAACCATCTACTTTATTTTACGAATGCTTTAAAAATTCTACAGAAATTAAAATTTGATTGTTCGCCGCCATTGGTTCATTAACTTAATCGAAAGGGGACTAATATCAAAAGTCAAAACGCGCAAAATATATGAGACGACAGAGTGAGATGCATGAATCTTGTCTTTGAAGTATTGAAAATATTGTCTCAGGGGCGAGGTGCACTTTTAACATTCCTGAATATTATATTCTTTTCTTGCCAATGAATAGAATGGTTTGGCTGTTCGGGACCGCCATTAACGTGGTCATCCGAGGCATGTGAAGGTCTAACCATTTGCAGATTTTATAGCTAACGAAGCATCTTCTCAGTTATTTTAAGACTCTAAGTGTTGGTCCGGCCGGGACTCGGCGCTTTGGTGCGAGCGCCTTGCGATTGGCTTTCAAAAAACAAACAACCAAACAAAAAAAAAAAAAAAAAAAAAAAAAAAAAGGCCATTTTAGAATCCCATGACGTGACACGTTGATGTTGTAATGTTTGGCTGTGCTCTAATTTGCACTACGGATAGCGGTAGCCTCCTCCGCAGGCATCTCTTGTTTCTCTCTTATTGGGCTTGCTGTGGCAAATCACTCTCAGTCCCCAACGGGTCAAAGCCACTGGTTAGCCACTGGTTAGCTACAGGAAGCCCAAGAGAGAAAAGTAGAGACGCCTGCGGAGGAGGTTAGGACAGTGGAAATCTGAATGCTTTCAGTTTGTCAACTAAATTCCAAGTGTTAATTTGAATATAGCTATTTCAATAAAGGTTGTCGGAGCGAACGGCGAATGGCGATCGGTTATAAGCGATTGCAACCGAAAATAACTTTAAAAATGCCTGCATTACACTTTAAACTCTTGGCTGAATGATGTAGACATCTTTTAAGTACATATAAAATGAATGTAAAGATATTCTTGGTCTCCCACAGTTGCTTTCGGTCGTGCAATCGCCAATCACCGATTGCCATTCGCCGTTCGCTCTGACAACCTTTTTTGAAATATATGTATAAATGTATATTGTAAGAATTTTTACATTTTAATCTTTTTCCTTTTACAGGTAATTGCGTTGACCAAATGCCAGGAGCCTGCCCTCACTGGATTAACTCTTGTAGTAACATTGTAGTCAAAATGGCATGCAAGAAAACATGTAACGCATGTTAAGGTAATTGTTTGAATAATTTTAAATTTGAACTTAGAGTGGATGTTACGTCACAGGCGCCATATTGGTTACAAAGTACTAATTCTTGACTTTCGATGACCTTCCTAGGTCATCGAAATTTTTTCCGGTACTTATATTGAACAAATCCTTGATAGACCGAAAGAGCAAGAAAAACCATACATATCTCATCCAAAGTTCTAGTTAAAAAAAGTTTTAGATACCAAGATATGAGCAATAAATTATGTACGTAATTTAGTTGAAATGTATGGGCCGCCATCTTTGTGTCCCTTTGAGGGGTAAACTGACATGGCGGCCAAATCACGAATGGTAAAAGCCATGTTAATGTTGCAAACACTTCACGTTTTTAACAATAATCATCAAAGATTTAAAGTTGAACATCACCTACTAAATTAAAAACGTAATGTTTCATATAAATTACGCTATTTCTACGGCTTTTTGAAAATCATGACAGTATTGCGTGACAGAATTTGACCGGCCGACTAATCGTAAACTAAACATCAAAATTATAAAATTAATTTGGTAAGACTTTTCTTATAACGATATCAACAAAATATCCAACAATCAGTTTTGTGAGATAAATAGTTAGGATTTTAGTTTTCTAGCGTCATATGTAAGTCAAGAATTAGTTTTACTTGTTAATCGTGTAACACAGATAGCTATTGAATCAGTTTGTTATTTATGTCTCAAGAGTGTTTTGACCATGTAGATGCCCTTTTTAGCTTCCATTTTAATCAAACATTTCAACTTAAAAGGCGAGATTTTTTTCAATGTCCAGGCCAAAAAAAGCTATTTAAAACGATGAAACATAGGTTTTCTACACTGTAAAAACTGACTGGTCAAAACAACAACAACAACAACAACAACAACAACAACAACAACAACAACAACAACAACAACAACAACAACAACAACAA
>JANTNT010103426.1:0-11099 GCA_024752375.1 Entacmaea quadricolor
TCCTCATGTGTTCTCTTACGCTCCTATAATAGTGCACACAGACAACCCATAAAACAAGGATAAATTTAGTAAGAATAATAAATAAAAGATACAAGTTAGCCAGCTGGTAAATGACTTGTGGATGGTTCCTTAGGATGGCATGTAGCTTAGTAAAACAATCCAGAGCATCTTCATACTGTTCTAGTTTCTTGAATACAAGACCTTCACAAAAAAAGGATTAAATGCTTTGTATTCATGTGTTTGATTAAAATGTACCATGTTAAAATTTGGCAAATAAATGGTGAACATATTGTCAACCATATACTATAAACTAAACTACTAGTTAAACAGCAAACCACCACCTGCAAATCACAACCAGTGATCACGTTAACACAGAAATCATTCATTTTTACGTACAAAATCCCAAAAATGCATTTTCAAGAGTTTAATGCGTCCTGGGAAGCAGGATACATAGTCGTTGCATTTTTTTTGTCAAACCTGACAAGTACAGGAACCCAAATTTGGTCAGACAATTGGATCCCTGGACCCAGAATGAAAAAAGTCAAGTGCCATCCCTGCAACCAACCACCATTTGACCACCCAACAATCACTCACTTGCAGACCAAACTGATATTAAAAAAACCCTGATATTTTACAACCTCAACTTCCTGTAAGGGGCTCTTCCATTGGGTTCACTCCATACACACTACCACTACATTCAGTATTTATAATACACACACAACACTCAAACTCACATGTTGATTTTTAAGGAGGGAGGAAAACCAGAGAACCTGAAGAAAAACCCTCGTAGCATAGAAGAGAACAACACATCAAACAAACTCAACTCACATACAAGCCTTTGTACACGGGGCTCGATCCACGGACCCCTTGCACTAAAGTACTGCATTGGTGAGAGGACAACGCCATAGCAGCGTACATCACCAATGCCATTTAATGGTCATCTATCAATTAACCACCAATGACCAGCTACCAATAATATCCCTGACTTAAAGTTCCAAACCAACAGCCCCCAACCAATGGCACCCCAACAAATGCAACTGCCACCAAGCAGCTACATATACAACAAGCAACAAACCAAACCAGGGGCGTAGCGAGAACCCAGGATCAGGGGGGCACTCAGAAAATTTGGGGGGGCACACATAGTAAAAAGCTTGAAAAATCTTAGTTTAAAATTTTTTTCCCCTATACATTTTTTAAAATTGCCAAAAATTTGGGGGGACACGTGCCTCCCTTGTACCCCCCTAGCTAGTGAACCAAACATCAATCACCAAACATCAATCACCAAACATTGATAGACCTATCTCATGGTTGCCCCATTACAGACCACGAGTCATTCCTTGGACTATTATTTCTTTCTTTCGTGGTAAGACCAGAGAATATACATGAATATGTATGTAGCTCAAACAAAGACTTCTATTCCTAAGAGGATTGTACTGGGAAAACATTATGCCCAAACAAAAAAAATTCAATTTTCAATTGGAAGGGCAAAGGATGCTTACCCAGGTTATAAAGAGCTTCTGTACAAGTTGCTTCTACGTTGTATGCCTCTTGGTAAAAATCTCTGGCTTTTTCGTACTCTCCTTGAGCATAAAGACAGTTTCCTTTATTCACAAGAGCTGTGGAAAGAACCAATGAGATTGAAGTAAAGTTATAAATGGGACAGCAGTACATTTAGGTCTTTTGGATGTTAGTCTATAATCAACCAGGTCTTAGATTACACATTCATCTACAACTGTTTTGAATCTTGCAGCACTTATTGAAGTCTTTATGTTCTAAAATTCTTTGGTACATCTTTTCCCTTGTAAAATAAAGTTATTGTAATGTAACTCTGAACTTGTCTGATTTGAACACCAACTTTTGGTGACTTGAACTTTCTTGCACTGACTTCAATAAGTTTAAACTAGCTCAAATTTCTTTCCAAGTTAAAGTTGAAGTTGCATCGACTTCCATTTTGATTTGAAAGAGGCTTAATTACTAATAAGTCAAAGAAATAATATCTTGCACACAATCATTGAAGTAACCATACCAAACATCTAAATCCCTGTTTTTCACTACCGATTTTGTGGAAGTTTAAGTCAGATTTAACCAACCTGCAGGATTATATCTGTCAGTACTCATCGCCAACTCTGCATATTTATCTGCTTGGTTAAAATCATTTTCCTACAACATACAGAAATGAAATGACAAACAACACTTCTTACCACTATTTTCCATTAGCATGACTATCTAGACTTCAAGGTCTGCAACCGTAAGGTGGATGTCAATCACTTGATTTTGTTGTGCACTGTGCAAGTGATTGACGTCTACCTTAAGTAACATACAAATGCAAACCTTAGACATATAGAGCTGACTTTGTAGAAGAATTCATCCAATGACAAGGGAACTCCATGATAGATTTCAGAAAAAACGGACACTGCACGTATCGTGAAGCTCCCGAGTCACTTAATGAATTCTTTTTGAATCTCTGTTCAAAAGCAACAAGATAGCAGGATGTCTGTGTTCCTGCTGAAATCTGCTTTTCAAAACATTAGCCTCAACAGAAAGACCATTGCCTCATCAGCCAATCAAGCGCATGCCATATAGTACTATGGAATTCTATGGGAAATGATGGTAATGCTCAATGTCCTTCCAAAATAAGTGTTTCAGTTCCGTTAAGTTATATATATGCTGATGAAAGGACCTAATATGAAAGGAATATAATTCCACAGTTATCAAGAGAAATGTAGAGGAGAGATATTGAACTAACCAGAAAGTACAGAAATGAAAGATCTGTTGCTGCTGTAGACTGAACTTTAGAATCTTTCTTTTCAAATCCTTTTAAGCATTCAACTGCCTGAAAAAAATGATAAAAAATTTAATTATATTACTTACCAAGGGAAAGAAGCACCAAACTCTAAAGAAGCACCAACTCTATTCACATGACCCAAGTCTGGGAATCAATCTGGGCTGCACTGGTCAGTGAGAATATTTTCACTACTAAGCAAGGAAAAGGTGGCGTAGCGTTGAGTATGCTTGCCTCTCACCAATGTGACCCAGGTACAAGTCCCCCAGGCTCAGTGTCGTTGTTTGTTGGTTCTCTCCCTTGCTTCAAGGGTTTTTCTCCGGATTCCCCAGTTTTCCTCCCTCCACAAAAATTAACTCTTAAATTCTAATTCTATCTAGGAGATATTCTTGAAAGGACTAACCTCTAATATCTCCTGTCACACAATAGAGAGATAAAATTGCTATTGTTATTTTTTAATGTTGACCATGCTTCCCTATTTAGTTGATCAGACAATTTCATTTTGAAGTGTGCTTTTAACAAGTGACACATTACATGTATATGGCAATTAATTTAAGTAATTACTTTAGATACCTTGTTCAACTCTTTCTGTTTGAGGTACGTAACAGCTTTGGTTATCTCTAGTTCATTGGCTAGTTCCATATAAGGAGACACTTTAACACAATCAATACACCAATCAAATCCTGCTGCAAAGTTGTTTTCAATTGCTGGTGAGATTAACTTGGCTGAACTCATAATAAACTTCTCTGCTTGAGATTTTCTGGAAAAGTAATGTTGATTCATTAAATTGTTTTATTTTAACTCTACCTTTTCATGGCCTAATTGCATGTAAACAGATAAATCACAGGATTTTGTCTGGAATAATTTATGTATTACCAGTAAAGGCCTGTTGCTACAACCATCTAAAATACTTCCATTGCCCACTTATAGAAGGGATTAGGATGGGAGGGAGAGGGGTTTGTTTGAACTATATCAAACCAGTGACAGGAATACAGAACAGTAAAAACCTGCAACTAAGAACCTAAAAATTAAGAACCTGTTAGCCTAAAATTTGGATCTTATACCCCCTATATACAAGAACCTAGTTAGCCTAAAAATTGAAAACAGGTTCTTAATTTTTAAAATCATATCAGTACATTACAGCTGCAGTGCAAGATTCCTATTTGAAGAAAAAGCAGATTCTCATTACTGTAAAAATGAGTTTTTTTAATAAAATATATCACTAATGTGAATGTATGCATTGATATTCTTAAAAAGTAATGTTTTTTTTTTGTGGGGGAGGGGTGTGGTGAGGGTAGAAAATAGAAAATAGGCCAATAACCATCTTGTTTTGCAGCTGAGTTTTATTTGCTTTTCTCCAGAATTAAGAACCTATTTTAAGAACTTAAGTAGCCTAAAATTGTGTTAACTACCATTTATGCAAGAACCTGTTTAGGCTACTTCCCAAAAATGTAGGTTCTTAGTTGCGGGTTTTTACTGTAACACAAAAAAATTGATACTTGTTTTAATCTTTGTTTTTTAATTTGTAGACCTGCTTTTGTAGCCTAACTAGTGCTAAAAATTGTTTTTTCAAAAAAATACAGTTTATATTAATTAATGTAATTTTTTATGTGTACACCCTAGTTTAGCAACCTAACTGATTGAATAATACAAACAATGGGAAAGAAATGGGCAATCAAATGATAGAACAAATGAGTAAATGAATGAACAAACAAATGAACAAAAAACAAATAGAAATCTAATATAAGTTTCATTCAAAATCTGAAGAACTATATAATTTGAATTGAAGGATATGTAACAACACTAACCTTTTTCGTTCAATTTCTCTGAGTTTATCATTTCTTATTATTTCTAGAATCATCATTTGTTGATTATCATCCTATAATAAAAATAAATATTCCTAATTGAAACACTCTTACTGATATTAACTAAGCTAAAGATTACATTCAGCATAATTCTAATACAAAAGAAAACAAGAGAGTAATCCAGTTTAATCTGTGTGAATGTATAATGCATAGAAACAATGGATAGGTTGTAGGTAATTTGGAACACGGTGTATAAGAAATGAGTCTGCATATACCCCCATATATACATTTGTCTGTAAAATTTACAAATTTCAAAAAATTACCTCTCTGCAGATTTTCATTAGAACTTTCTAAATTTTTGCATAGTTACTAAGTGAAACATGCTCTTTAATATTTCAGGGATCATTATGTCTTAGGTTGAAAAAAATTATGCCAATGAGTGGCGGCCATTTTGGCAAAGGGTCTATTGGGCGGCACATACCCATATAGCAGTATCCCCCCTGGGTTGGAGAGGTCCAGAGGACTAACAACCAAAATGTCATTTAAGGTTGTTCACAGGAATTGTGTGTGAGCATCCTTTCTATGCAGGAGCATGCACTGAATTATTTTTGATTTATAATAAACATCAGAAATATGACACTTTCTGTGGAAATAACTCTTTAAAAAGCATGTTGACTCCAATTTTTTTACTTTTTAGATATGTTGATTCACCTAATATATCTTAAATTCCCACTGAGTGTGAAAAAGGTTTAATGTTAGAAGTTCATTTTTTTAACTTTTTGATCTACGCAGGCAAATCAGTGTAAATTATCTCCCAAATTTTTTCGTCTTTATAATCATACAAGCTAACCAATATCTAAAAGAAATTATCCTATTTAATTATTTAACCAATACCATCATCCATGACAGTATTAAAAAAGTTTGTTAGAACATTTCCCCACAAATGTCCTAAAGTATACACCAAATGCCAATATGGCCGATTGCCCAGGGTGAGTTGTATCAAATTGAGGCTACCAAGGATTCACTTCATTCACATCTTTGCTTACCTATGTCTACAGTTGTTTCTCATGTTCAACTGGAAAAATTTGAAGGAATGAATATGATAAACAACTGTAGACAGAGGTAAGTACTTGTGTTAGGTAGTTACCTGAGTGGCAGTATACTTGTCTTCGTCATCAATACCAAGGTCAATACTTAGTAGTTTCTGGAATGTTTTCTTCATTTTTTCTCTGTCACCAAGGCCATAATAGCACAGAATAAGATTGAATCCTATAATAAAGGAATGTATAACATCTCAACCAATGATCACCCTTATTGTTATATTTACCAGTGTTGGGTATTTCAATATAACTGAGTGCTAACAAACAATAGACACTTTTATTGGCTGGGACTGATGGAAACAGTATGTTTTGTGGTCCTGAGGCTGCAAATGTTTCCCAAGGCAGAATACTGACTGTCAAGAACAAAATTTTTTTTATTTCAAACCTGACCTTTGTAAACTTCCAGTTTTGTCATAACTGGTCATCAAATAACCATGTTGCACACTGAAGGCTGTTGCCATGGAAACATGATAAGTTGTTCATGTTAACGTGACACCCTCTCGCCCAATCACAGTATGAGAAAAATGGACTTTGACAATTGGTGTATAACAACTGATTTTAAAATTCAAATTGAAAATATTTGGTATTCCACACAGGGGTTTCAGCCAAGATTTTTTCAATGGTATTAAAATTCAATGGTAGGAAAATAATGAGTCCCCAGGGGTGCAACTGTTGTCCTTTAAGCTGTGGCTGCATGACTGAGTGATTTTTTTCTTGCACAGGTGATGAGAGTTTTTGAAATAAGTCTCAGTAAAAATAACATGTGCCACCCACACATAGGTGATGCTACAGGTGAAACAATTGACAAACAAATTTTAAAATTCAAATTGAAAATAATTGTTATTCCACACAGGGGTTTCAGCCAAGATTTTTTCAATGGTATTAAAATTCAATGGTAGGAAAATAATGAGTCCCCAGGGGTGCAACTGTTGTCCTTTAAGCTGTGGCTGCATGACTGAGTGATTTTTTTCTTGCACAGGTGATGAGAGTTTTTGAAATAAGTCTCAGTAAAAATAACACGTGCCACCCACACATAGGTGATGCTACAGGTGAAACAATTGACAAACAAATTGGAGCGAAATGGAATGGTTGAAATTTGTTAAACGGTTGAATTTTTCATGACAAAGTCTTGATCACCAGCATTCATCATGAGCATTTGTTATGCAGGTGAAACAATTGACAAACAAATTGGAGTGAAATGGAATGGTTGAAATTTGTTAAACAGTTGAATTTTTCATGACAAAGTCTTGATCACCAGCATTCATCATGAGCATTTGTTATGCATGTAGCTATCACCACCATGCGACTTATTTCAAAAAAACACCTTGCCTGTGCAAGCAAGAATCACTTGACGTGAAGCCACACCTTTGGGTGGGTGTTCTCCAAAGACAGAACTCCTTGTAAACCCTATTTTCATACTATACCTACAATCTATAATTATAATAATAATAAGCTTTATTTAAGTTTCAAGGCCTATAGGAGAGTACAGGTACTCCACTACTGGGAACTTCCCGTTATGGGACATACACCACTGTACATACTTTCTACAAGATCAGACTCACTGGATTTATATGACAGTATATCCTACCTGTTTGAAAGTTTGCTTTCTCAGTCATGATGTGTTCAAATGAGGTGACAGCATCACTATACTGTCCCATCTTCACAAACGCAACTCCTATGTTCTGCATTATCTTGATTCTATTGAAAAAACATTACATGGTAACATTATTTCTACACAAGCTAGTCCATAAGAAAATGCTAAGCAATTGCTTTTCAGAGTGCCAGCCAGTTTAGTCATTTGGTAAAGCATTGGTCTTATGGAATGTTAAGGGGATTCTTATGCTGTATATTCTAATCTTTGAAAACACACAACAAAACTTGGTACCACATTATTACCAATTTACCAATTTATTATTTAATGATTTGCCAGAAGGCTGGGTGCAGTACAATAGGAAACTAGGTCCCCTACTAGGCACAACATCAAATTCCATACCCTAAAATTCCCTATCCCCTCCCACAAATCCCATTAAGAAATGATTAGTAAGAGCTCAGACACTAACGATGGTCACCACCAGACTTTCTTTACATCCTTAGTGGTTCTTTTGCATGCCTCCTATATTGGTTAGTTGGGTGGAGTATAGAGAGATGGGACCGCCATTTTAAGTGATCATCTGAGCCATTTGAACGTCCAACCATTTGAGATGTAACTACAAAAGCAGCACTTTCTCCTCAATTATTTTTAAGACCCTGAGTGTCAGTCCAGCCTAGGCTTGAACCACGACCTCCTGCACAACAGACCAGTGGGCACCCTAACCAACTGAGCCATCCAGGTGGTAGCATTTGACATTAAAGTTATTTACCTCATTTCCCTGTGAGTGTTTGGCACTTGGTCTAGTGCCATCCTGTAATGTTTGATTGCCTGAGGATATTTCTTCTGCTCAAAGTAGATATTCCCCATGTTGACCCGCAAACGTCCTAACATTAACAAGATTAGCTAGATGTCAGTTAAAGTGCCACAACAACACTCATAAAGGCACTGTTACACTAGCAATTTTCCTTGCAGTTTGTCTCACAATTTTGTTGTGAGATAAAAATAGTACGTTGCAGTTGCAAGTACTGGGTATGTTACACTGGGCAATGTTTTGTGCAACTTGTCTTGCAATGGCAACAGCAAGGGACTGGGTTAAACACAATGCATTTATGAAAGCAAATGCTATTGGTTGTTCACTCAAAATTGTGAGACAAGTTGCACGGAGAATTGCCTTGTGTAACATCACCTTAAAGACTGATTGTAAGAGGAGCTTTGAGGCAGCTAAGATATGCACCCAAATGAAAAAATAAGGAACAAATTAACATACAAATTTATGAATAAAACATCAAAGTGTAAGACTAAAGTATAACTACATCCCCAGGGTTTTTTGGTATTTCATTTAATGGTGTTAAAAGCTCATGTGCTGTAGATACAAAACGGTTTTTGGGTCAAAATGTCTTAATCTAGCTAGATCAGAATCAGAACAATTTTAGACACAGCAAGATTGACATCTGCCTTGTCTTGTCTGGGTGCCATGGGTAGTTCACACTTCCATAGCATCATTTTTCCCACTGTGGATTCAAAGGTTTGGGTGCTGGTTTGAGCCCTGTGGACACCAACTGAATTCATTTTGTTTGATGTGTTGTTCTTTCCCTTGCCATGAGGGTTTTTCTCTGGGTTGTCCTCCCTCCATAAAAATCAACATGTAAGTTGAGTGTTATATGCATAGAATACTGAATGTAGAGATAGTGTGTGTGAGTGAAAGTGCTAGACCAACTAGACACTTATTAAATAAAAGAGATTTATTTTTTATTTTATCTTAACACATACTTTTGACTAATGTCCACAAAAAGTTTTATTGCATAGGTGATATAGTATGAAGCTAACCTGCATTGCTAAACATCTTATTCTTGACAATAACTTGGTAAGTATTAAGTGATTCATTGAACATCTTATTTGTATGATACTGACTGGCCAAGTTGAACAATACCTGTCAATCATAAACACAAAGTATATTACCATAAATAATCATCATACATGTACTGAGTATAGCTTTCATTTTCTTTCTGACCTAATCATAGTGTCTTTTACAATGCCACTTCTTCAACCGAAGTCACTCGGACAACGAGAACCAATCAAGATTTAGAGTGAAAACAATGCATTACAACTTTAGACAATTCTAGCCAATCAGGAGCAAGTAAAAAGCCAAAGTCTGAATAATGTCTGACAAACAATTTTGATGTTATCAAGAGACTTTGGGAATGAATCCATGAAAGAACCAAACATCTTTGGCAAATGATTGATGAACCATGCAAAAATTGATGCTTATGCCAAGAGCCCCTTGGCTAAAAGAAAGCCAGCTGCCCTAATATATCTTAATCACGATTGGCTTAAGTTTTCACTCTAAATCTTGATTGGTTCTCCACGTTGGTTGATGTAGTTGCACTGTGAATAGTTTACCCTTCTCCTTATAATATTTTTGACAGAAAAGTTATTGTAAACAATCAGAAGCTAAAAGAACCAAACATCTTTGGCAAATGATTGATGAACTATGCAAAAATTTGATGTTTTTGCCAACAGCCCCTTAGCCAAAAGAAGACCAGCTTCCCTAATATATCTTAATTGTATCAGTCACATCATCAAGTAAATCTAGAGTATCAAAGCTAAGGATACTTTAAAATTATACTCACACCATTAAAGGTGATGTTAAACAAGGCAATTTGCAATGACGAGTTTCTAAGCATTAATGTTCCACGGAAAATTGTTCTCATGTAACATGACACCAGGACAATTTTCTTCACAATCTCTATCATGGCAACATGTTGCAAGTTTTTAAATCAACTTCAAAATCTTGCAAGGGAGAACCTATATAGCACGCATTTAATGTCATATATGCATACAGATATAATGAATAACACATAATACAACAGATATAATGACAATAGAAGACAATAGATTTTATGTGTATATTACATCAACTGCTTGTTATGTAGGTTCTCCCAATCTTGCAACATCATATGACAATTGTGTCAATGTTGTTTTAAGGGTGAATTTCACATGGTGATTTGAATCGTAGCAAATCCCCCCCAGTGTAATATTACCCCCCTGTGTAGTATCACCTTCAGACCAAAGGACAATACAAGATTTTAGAAAAGGATTTTTGAAAGGAGGAGGTGTAAAATCTACTTACAACAGGAACGTCATTTTTGTTGTCATAAGGGAAAAATCAAGTTAAAAAGGAGGGAGGGAGTGTGGTACCCCTGGAACCCTCTCCTTGATCTGCTCTTGAAGACCACTCTAAAAGATAAATGTCACACATTCCATAGGGTATAAACCACAGCAAGACTATGCCGAATGAATAAAGTTACTACTGTAACCGCTCCACTGTTCTCATGCCAAGCAAGAATGTTGATATTTTGGTAGATCTTCTACTGATATGTATTAGCTGATCCATTTTTTGTAGGATAAATAAAGTTATTATTATTATTATTATTGTTATCTAATAATTATTTATGATGATCTATCTACTTACAGAATAAGTGAGATCCAGGTTCATTTGTTCACTTAGAGATGTTTGTTCTCTCTGCCGACATAAGGAGCGTTCTTTACGTCCAGCCTCCTTTGCCTTTTCTAGAGCCTGAATAATCGAAAAAAGAATGTTAGCCATGTAAGAACACACCATACATCAAGTAACTTATGGAAATAATTCTACAGCTGCTTATTTTTAAATTAGAGGGTCAGGGCATCTTATTCTCATCATCAATAGACCTATCCTGAGTCACTCAAGTGAGCAGCACCAAACAGTGGTTCCATGACAATGCTGTGGTTGATAAAATAAAGTAAATGTATGAAAACATCAAGCTCCACCTAATCTTGCAACC
>JANTNT010103537.1:0-11097 GCA_024752375.1 Entacmaea quadricolor
TCTTTTTTTCTTTTTCATAAAGAATGTATTCTAACTTAAATGGTACGAATAAATTTATTGTATTGTATTGTATTGTACTGATCAGTTTACTTCGAGTATTGCAAAAAAAACCCGTACAAGAGATCGTATCAATTTGCCTAACAGACACTAGAAGACCCTAATTCCATTGTTTCCTTTCGACTGTTAGACGTTGACTGGTAGATTTTATAACATAGCTACAACATATATAACTAGCGCTCTGATAGGCTAATAAACCGTGAACCATATTTCTAATGGTCTACACGCTCGCGTCATTTTTTTCTCTCTTTCTCATCATGAGAAAAAAAAAGTTATGTTATAAACGAAATGTTTCGCGCTTATATTATGTATCCATCGTGAAATGGATGCACTTAGGAGGTTGCTAAAGCACTCAAGAAAGTATAGTAACAATCAAAAGAAAACAATGGAATTAGTGTCCACTACTATGTATTACGTTGTCTATTCTTTCACGGGTGAAGTACAATCGCTCTAGTAGTATTTAGCCTAATTTTTCATTGATTTATTATTTGCACTTCATAAATTTATTTGTTTAACTTGTAATGTGTTTTGCTAGGCTTGGAAGAAAGAGGGCCTTGCTTTCACAACTCCAAGTAATGAAGCAGTCAAGCTGTACGACGCTGCCTTGTCACAAGTAATCGCATCACCCGTATATTTACGTCACTTATAGAGCAGTTTTTTTGTATAAGAGAAACGTGACTCTTAAATGCCTTCCATGTAAGCAACTTGCACTAAGAGGTCACGCGACCCTACCTCCTTTATCACCAAGCAAACATGTCAAAATGAACTCCAGAAGTGAAAAGAGCATATAATAACATTTATAATTCGCTTATTCATTGCTGCTCTTAGCGCAAAAGCTAGTAGAATGTACAGAACAACTAGAACAGAATTACAGTTACATTTAAAATTAGATAATTGTTTAATTTTTTTGTCTATTCATTCACTGTGATTGAATGGTGCATGTTTTGTCACCCACTTTCTGGTTGGTTCAGAGCGGAAAGCATTTAAGAGTCACGGTACCGTACGTTACCCACTTGTATGAAAACTCCTCCATTATTGAACACCGTTACACCAACTTTTGTTCCTTATATATTGCTTGATTCTTTTTTGTCTACATACAGTACACTGCTTGGTATGAAGAACCCAGCGTTGGTGGCCTTAAGAACACCCTTGGTAATCTTCTAGCTGCAGACCCTAACTTTGGTAAGTATATGCGATGAGATGAGATCCATTCAAAATCGGCAAGTGTTTTGTAAGCTTAGGGAAGGTACGTTTTTTTATTGGGGGGAGGGCTGGAGCCTCAGAGAGGAGGCTCAATTGTAAAAGGGACACTCAAAGGGAGTGTTATTATCTCTTTTAATACACTTAAAGTAAGGGGATCGAGGGCCATTTCCTTTTACAAAAATTGATCTACTGTAGTTTTTATATTGGTTTTTTATATACTCAAAATTTTTCACTCTCTACACTCGCGTTTATTAAAAAGAAATCATCTTTGAAGAACAAACCTTGTACAAAAAGAACTGTAATGGCTAAAAATTTGCTCTTTTCACTCGCACAAAAATTGGAAAAGTTGCATGAAGTCATCAGGGGGAAGGTAAAAGCTCAATTGTGTTTATCTTACAAATTTATTAGTGGAACTAGTACATCATAAAAATATCTCCTAGATACGAACGCCAGCTATAACTTTTTATGTTTCTAATGAGAATATTCGGCTTAAGCACTCGAGATTCTTCTGCTAGCCGGCTCTCCGGTGTGAATCTGTTCGAATTCCATGTTCTGTACTGCCACTGAGAAAAGAAACTTTCACAACCTGAACTTGGTTAAAAACTATTATATTAAGACCACCGGAAGGGGAGGGTCATGTGTAATCATGTTGAATTTAAGGAGAGGGTCACATTTTTTTGAAAAATTTGCTATGAATTCTTCAGCCCCTTCCCCCTATCCCCCAATAATAATTGTACCTTCCTGTAAAGATCAATAGTTTATTCTACAAAATAAGTCTCTACCTAAGAGCGCAGGCTTTTTCAAAAATACCCCGGATGTACGGGACAGGGAGCCCAACAACATTACATCCCCTTTTCTCTAGAAATATTTGACACTGTGAAAAAAAAATGGTTCAATAAACAACAACATAAAAGCAAACTGTTCAATGTTTGTGGTGTTCATTGAGTTCCATTAATCCATTAACATAATCCTTCATCCAGAACGGTTCCTTACTAAACCTTCTACTCCTTATTGGAGTGGCTTCAGAGTTTTCAGCTCCATCAGGGTCTATGTCTAGGTCTTCGTCAAGTGGGTCAAAGTCCTCTTCAACAGCTTCACCAGTAAGCAAAAGATAATGACTATTTCTTCGATAAACGTCTCCCTTTTCTGTCTTGACCTCGTAGGATCTTGGTGAATCTCGTTTTACTACTTTATTCAAATCTATGGGGTCTATACAAATCCTAAGGGACCCAGACTTCTTCTTCTCCCACACCATTTGGTTAACCCAATCAGTAAGCTCCTGGACTCTTGAAATAATGGCCTTCTTCTCAAGTTGTTCGAGCTCCTTTCTTAGCTCTTCTTTCAAGTGTGCTGGACACCGTCTTGCAGGCTTAATAACAGGGATAGTATGTTCTTCTAGCTGAATCCTATGCCTTCTTGGGAGGCAGCCAATTCCAGTGAACAACTCAGGATATCTTATTGCTACCCGTCCCTTAACATCAGCTGCTATTTGATATACTCTCTCAACAAGACCAACCCTCTCAGAATCCTTGGCCCCCAGAATGCTGACCCCTTCACCTACTACTACCATTTCTAGGTCAGATTCTACCCCTTTCCATTCAACTTTTACCATACAGACACCCACTATAGGGATTGGACAACTATCGTATGCTTTGAGTCTCAATTGGGTGTTCCTAACAGTAGGCTTCTGCTTAAGTTCCTCATAATCCTGAAGAGATAACAGGTTTACCTTTGAACCAGTGTCAATTAGTAAGGTCAATGGAGTTCCATTAACAGTCAACACCTCTTTCCAAGGGTCATTATTGGCTAAGCCAGACTGCCCTGACACATTTCCCACAAACAAGTCATCGTCATCACTGTTGACATCTTCAACCACTCTTACATGTCTTGAATTTTCACCACTGGCTTCCTTTGCCTTGCATTTTTGAGCATAATGATTTAATCTTCCACAATAACTAGCAAACCCTACCATATTCCTTAATTGTTCCTACATCTTGATTTCTAGGTGTAAAACTACTGGACATACCCAGTACCCAGACTCTTCTTTTCTTCCACTTTATTCCTTTGACCTCCCACAACATTTACCATCCCTCCATTTTGAGCCATCTGCTTGGTCTGAGTTTTGACCAAGTCACTAGCCTTACAAATAGTATGGCCTTCTTTAAGTCTAATTTCTCAGTCTTCAACAGTTTCTCCTCACTTTTCCATCTTTAACTCCAATAACAATTTGATCCCTTATCATAGAATCTTCTAAATCGCCAAACCCACAGAATTTTGATTTCTTTCTTACTTCAGTTAAGAATTGTTCAAATGACTGACCTTCTTGTTGGACTGTACAACCAAGCTTATACCTTTCTACCGTTTTATTCCTCTCCTCTTTGCAATGCTCCTCAAATTTCTGCAAAACAGAATCATACTTCTTTCCTTCTCATTCCTCAAAGGTAAAAGTTGAGAACAACTCTCTTGCCTACGGTCCTGCCAAAGTTAACAAAATGGCGATCTTGCAAGAGTCGCTTGCCTTTCCAAGATCCTTTGCCTCTAAATACCAATCAAAAGCTCGTCGAAACTCGACCCAATTATCCTGCAAACACCCATTTAGCTCCAAATAAGCTGGCCTTTCAAATTCTTCCATCATTATTGATTAGTTTTTACTCCTGGTACCATGTAAAGATCAATAGTTTATTCTACAAAATAAGTCTCCACCGAAAAGCGCGGGCTTTTTCTTGAAAGGATTTTTATTTGCCCAGTAATTAATGTAATTAGGAATTTAATTTATTTTAAGTCGGATGTCAAGGGAGTGATATCTCAGTTCTTCCAAGCCAGAAGCCTGTGTTAAAGCATGCAGTCGACAACAGATCGAATTGGAATTTAGCATGTTGATTTTTATCGAGTGAGGAAAACTGGAGAACCCAAAGAAAAACCCTCAAAGCAAGGGAGAGAACTAACAAACAACTCTACTCACATATGACACGCCGAGCCGAGCTGACTCAAACCCGGATCACATTGGTGAGAGGCGAGCGCTCTCACTGCTAGCCACCCATGCTTCCATTTAAAATATTGTTTGTTTGTGTTCCCATAGTGATGGGTCATGTAATAAGCAATGGAATTCAACTTCTGTCAGCTCAATATGGAGTGCACACAAACCCCCAATTCAAACAAGGTATGGATACCTTAATGAGTCTTGCTGCCAAGGACAACATCACTGACAGAGAGAGACTGCATGCTCAAGCCGTGAAGGAGTGGGCTGATGGGTATGTAGGTAGTGTAAGGATATATATTTAGTCTATCCTCCGTAGGCAACTCTGACCGGGTTTCCTTAACTTTTCTAATTATTCTTCTTTTTTCTCATCTACCCCTGGTCATCCACAATCGCGGTTTGCGAGAGTTTCCTGTGGATGAATCTAACCCTTCCCTCGTGTGAGTGAAAACAGTCAGCACGGTGCATTTAGAGAACTGGCCAGAAACAGCTGTCCACGGTTTCTAGTTGAACTGGCTTTTTCTATTGAATGACTAGAAGTTGTCAAAGGCATTAGTGCAGTCTTCTTCTGTCATGACACGTTTAGGCCTCGTAATTTACCTATTACGCTATGTCTATACGTCTTTTGAGGCAATCCCACATGGCTTAATTGCGTACTTCTTCTTATATTACCAACAGGACTTTTGCAGAAACAGGTCACATGGTCCAATATCTATCTTGCTGGATGGCAAGCCGCGCACTAGGGCATGAAAAACAATGAAAAGTCAAGGTTGACTGGTTAAAGTCGCCTTGTTTTGGACTGAGGCTTTCACATTCTTTTGCCATCCAGCATGACGGTTTTTGTACCATGTGACCGGTTGTTGCAAAATGCCTTTTGACCATAAACAGGAATATGTTCAAAGCGACTCTTCTTTGGGAAGAAATTCTTACAGATTATCCAACGGACATGTTGGCATTAAAGTTGGCGCATATCACGTACTTTTATCTTGGGCTGCATGCAGAGAAGAGAGACTCCATCGCTAGAGTCATAACTAGATGGAAGCCCGATACACCTCTTTATTCGTAAGTATTCAGTTATGATTGACGTCTATGAATGTGAAACGTACAGTACCGTGACTATTAAATGACTTCCTTATTAAAGCATTATTTCTTATACGTCTAGGTATTTACATGGAATGTACGCATTTGGATTGGTTGAGACAAACATGTACCATGATGCTGAAAAACAAGCATTAGAGGTAAAAGAAGGTTAAAAGAAGGATAATACGCACTAGAGGTAAATGAAGGTTAGAAGAATAACACGCACTAGAGGTGAAGAAGGTTAGAAGATGGATAACATGCACTAGAGGTACAAGGTCAGAAGAAGGATAACAGGCACTAGAGGTAAAAAGAGGTCAAGAGAAGGATAGCATGAACAAGAGGTAAAAGACGGTCAAAAGAAGGATAGAACGAACTAGAGGTAAAAGGTTAAAAGAAAAATGACACGCACTAGAGGTAAAAGAAGGATAACACGCACTAGAGGTAAAAATGGATAACAGACACTGGAGGTAAAGGAAGGTCAAAAGAAGGATAATTTCTTTTTTACTGGAGTACATGATATTTGAGAGAGGAAACAATCAGACAAACAGACAAATGAAGTGATGGTAGTGACGGTAATGTTGATGTTTTATAGGGTCTTCGGCTCAATCCTCTTGACGCCTGGGCTACCCACGCAAGGTTGCACGTTCTTGAGATGATGGGACGATATAACGATGGTCTTTCATTTCTAAGCACAACAATGAAAAACTGGATGGTACGTTTACCTTTTTTATATATAGCTATTTCAAAAAGAATGAAGATGCGAACGGTGATCGTTGATTGGAGATTGAAGGACCGAAAACAACTGTGGTCACACTCGTCAAAGGATGAGGAGGAGCAAAAGTAATACTTCCAATTGGGCGCCCAAATCTCTTCGATTTTACCGCACTAGTCGTAATAAAACTAAATAAGTATAAAGCTCAATTGTACTCTTTGAGAAACCTGAGAAAAATGAAACCTTTTCAATTGACTATTTCACTAGATAAACGAGCCATACTACCTCGCCATCTAAGGTATTTGTTGCGTGGTACAGGCATTGTTTGGGTATTAATAAATGAATATGAAGAAGTTCTTATTCCCAACAGCGGTTCCTTTCGGTTGTGTAACCTTCAGTCATCCATCGCCGTTCGCCACTTCAACCTTTTTTGAAAAAGCTATATAACTGAGTAGGCACATTGAATGGGATAATGCTGGAACCCTTCGTCAAAACTTCTGTAAAGTCCTTATTGAGGAAAAAACTTTTTATCTATGTTTATATATTTTGTAGAAAGGCGATATGCTTACTTGTCATAATTTCTGGCATTGGGCGATCTATCACATAGAAAAGGTAAGCATTATTGATGTTTTTTCCGGTCCGATATCCAACTGATACGCACGTTCTGATTGGCTCAGACAGAGGTCGGGATTCCTCGATCACATACGAACCTCGGAACCGGACCGCTCACGAATGGCATTTGCTAATAAGATCAATTTTTTACAAAAGAAAAGTAATAAAGATGTTATTTACCGGCTAAGGGTCGGTCCGAAAAGTGAAAAACTGCAACCTTGGACTTAAAAATGCTACCCTCGGCCTGCCATCTCTCGCAGTATTTTCAAGACTTCGGTTCAGGACGTTCAATTTGCATGTGCAAATAGCCCTCTGTGAGGGCTACCTGAAAATTATCTCCTAGGTAACGGTATTACCTTATCTAATGAAGTTGTATTATTATTATTTAGTGATGAGATGCATGGGGTGAGCACCCCTCTACCCCGGGCGACTTTTTTGACTGTTTCACTTCTAGAATCATGGGCGGATCAATCTGCAGCGCCTGTGATTGAAAAAATTATCTGCAACACACTAGAGGTCGGTAAACTCTTTGCTTCATATCAAACTTTTCCCTATATATTTCGTGTCGTTCGTAGCTTATTCCTTATTTGGTATGTCTACCTTATTTGGAAGTCAATGTAGGTTCCTTTTTTCGTAATTTCAGCTTTAAATTGTGGAAAATTTGACTGAAAGCTTGCATAAATTATAGGAAAAACAACATTACATCGTTTGCCATTTTGTTTGGCTTTAGAACCTAGCATTTTAGAGACAGGAAACCCAAACTTAAGAAAAGGAAGCCCACACGAACGACACCAATTGTTTGATATGCTCAGCATTTCGGTAACTGAATGTAATTTTGAAGAACGAGATCGCCAACCAAATTCGATCCGCCATGAAAATAATTTTCAAGCAAAAAATACTCGCATGCGCAGACAAATTCACTATATGCTCAGTAGCAATTGCTTCCCAAACATTTGTTCCGCCATCTTTACAATGAATATTTTTTTTACAACCGAAAGTTGTTTGGATTAATAAATAATCATATCATTATGTCTTTTTAATTATTTTAATTCACAATAGTAAAGTTTTCGAGCTAAGAGTACATCATCAATGAGTAGATAAATGATAAAAATATGTTACTCTAAAATACATTAACTAAAGTGTGAGCCCGAAGATGGTAATCATCGTGAAAAAAATCCAAAATTTAGATTTAATACGACGAGGTCGATGTTACTGGCAATATTTCGGCTTTATTACAAAGTCATAATAATGCTAAAAAAGTTACAAGATTGGCGTGTGATATATAACCAAGCTAATTATTGGAAAAGGCCAAACAAATTAAAACAATAAAATGTTAGAATAAGTCTAAGTCCCTACTTTAAATGTATTATAGTTGTAATATTCACTCATTATTTAAGTTTATTACTGTCTTTAGCAAAAGAAATACAACAGTATTACATTACAAAAATCTAAAATTATAATAAAGTTATAGGTAATAAAAAGTTATAACACTAAACTATGTGTATATATATAAATATTAAAATCTAAAATTAGATGAATAAAAATTTAATAAGCTGATTTTACTTGTGTTTTTTGAGGGAGAGTACGAAGCGGCCCTTGATATCTTCGACACACAAGTTGGTCAGCGGGTTAAATCAGGTGCGATGATTGATTTGGTAGACTCGTCATCCTCCTATACAGGTTGGAAATGGAAGGTAAGTATTCTATATTTTTTAATAAAACACCAATACATATTCCTTCAAGGCCTCGTTATAAAAATTCTATTGATCTCTTCCATAGATCGATTCTCATTGGTCATACATGAAGCATTCAGACAATTAAGGCTTTTTTTCCCCCTTCTTCTTTATTTAGGCATTGATGTCGGAGACCGATGGAAAGAGATCTACTCGATTTGGGAACCACATGCACATGATCAGATTTTGGTAAGACGGTAGAAATTAGGAGTAGAGATTAAAAAACAGTCTACTGAAATGCTACAGTCTAAAGTATATTAGTGTAAACCTACTAACGGTCTATCACCAATCCTGCATTCTGATTGGCTACTCTAATAGAGGACTAATTTGTGATAGCCTACTAGTAGCGAAACGTCTTAGTTTTTGAGGAAAATAAATGATTTTAACTCATTTAAAATTGTTTATATCCATTTATTTGACCGATTAGTAGGTTTATACTAAAACAATTAGACCTCTCTACCTCATGGACTACGATTCAAATAGCCTATTCGGCCTACGGCCGCATGGACTATTGACTCGTAGTCCACTCGTCCTCGAGGTCTAATTGTTAAAAGGCCACAGTCTTACGTTATTATGCCGCATTTTGTACGATAATCTTTCATTCGAGCCGATACCCAATCTTGGTATTCGCTCTACTTTGTTATACCGCTGCCCGATCAATGCGGGTTCAAAATATACGATATTTCTGGTAATGTGAGACCAGTTTGACCATTTTCTACAACCAAGTACTATAGTCTTATCTTAGGGCTACAGTCTTAAGGGAGATCTTGCCTATTTACCGCTTACCGTTGCTAACAATGATTTTTCCCCCCTTTTTCATTTCGGTTTTTCCATCCAGCGATTGAGGTAGTCCTTGTAAACGTGTAAGACCCCCAAACGGGTCAACATCATATTATATCACATTTTATCATCAGGTTTTCCATGACGTACATACCCTAATGTGCACGGGTAAGACCCCTAACGGGTCAACATCATATTATATCATATTTGATATGCAGGTTTTCCATGATGTACATATGCTAATGTGCACTCTTGGAGCTAAACAAGAAGACAAGACCAATGAATTCATGGAATCTCTGAGGAATTACGTCAGGTAATTAATGCGAAAATATCAAACTTCTGAAATTCCAGTAGTTTAACTAATTAGAACTAATGAGGGAAGGTTCATTTAATATGACGGGGGAGCATGACGATTTTGAGGGGGACCCTTAAATTTCTGAAGGCATAGATTGGCCTTTTTATTTTGGGGATGGCTAATTGAAAGTTTTATTACCATGCTGGTGAATCTTTTCACTACACATTGGGTGCCTCAAAATTTGGCAAGTTCAGAAATGGGGGCTCTGAAAACTTCATATTCTAAAACTGAAAATCTTCATGCTCCCCTCCTCATATTAAATTTGCCTTCTCTAACTAAATGTCTTGATAATGGATCTATTGTACGCTCTGAGAAATGTTAATTGGAGTCCCAGACCTACTTATATGACAGTAGACGTCATTTTAGTCGTCATAAGGACAAAACTGAGAAAAAAGGAGAAAAAAGAGCTGAAATGAAGTATCCGGTACCCCTTGAGCTCTTTCCTTGTATTTATTGTTCGCAGATTATTTACGTTTACGTTATATTTAATACAATAGTTCTATGATTTGACTTGTGTTTGCTTGTGTCTTAGAGATGGAACGGGAACGAACTGTGAAGTCACTCGTGAAGTTGGTTTGGCGCTCTGTGAAGCATTTGAATTGGTAGATAAGGTATGTTGTGAGGGCCTTAAGTTAGATAACTCAGTGGGTTAATTGCGTTACCCTCGTTAAATAAAGTTTATTGTATTGTATTGTATTGTATTGTATTGTATTGTCTTACCCAGTCTCGTAACATCTAGAAAAGATCATGAGAGCCAGGGACTACGGGTAACCTTGAAAAGTTGGTTGGGTTGGGGCTAGGTTTTGACAGGCAGAGCACCTTTAAAAGTGGAGGCTAGGTTTTGACTGGGGGAGAACCTTTAAAATTAGAAAAATCAACGTCAATTTGTAAAGAAAGTGCAAGGTTTAGATATCTCAAGCCCTACCCTCTCCGTGATCCTTGTAAATAGTGGTAACTAATATAGCTGGTTCATTATCATTCAGTAGAATCAGTTTTATAGTGTCCTTGTCGTTTCTTGTTGCTTTATTTTATCATACAGAAGTTCTATGATCAAGCTGTTGAACTTCTCAAGCCTGTTCGCTACAAGATCGTGAATATTGGTGGAAGTAATGCTCAGGTAGATCCTCTTTAACCACTATTACCCCATACCACCATCACATTCACTTATTAACCACCTCCAGTCCCATCTCTAGTACCCCATGCAACCATCACATTCACCTAACAACCACCTCCAATCCCATCTCTATTACCCCCATGCAACCATCACATTCACCTTACAACCACCTCCAATCCCATCTCTATTACCCCATACCACCATCACATTCACCTAACAACCACCTCCAATCCCATCTCTATTACCCCATACCAACCATCACATTTACCTTTTAACCACCTCTATTCCAACAACTATTACCTCATACCATCACATTTACCTAACAACCACTTCCAATCCCACCACTTCAATCCTAATGAATAAATGTCTAAAATTTAATTTCACAACTATATCTATCAATGAATGAATTCGAATGATCTTCGCAGTTAAATAAGTAACATATGCTGTTACTTTATAGAAAGCTCAGAAAAAATT
>JANTNT010103648.1:0-11097 GCA_024752375.1 Entacmaea quadricolor
AATACTGATGCTAGACAACATGTTTTCACTGTTTCCTGCACCAGTCTTGATTTTTGGAACTGATTTTTTTTGTGGGAGGCTCTTTTGTCTGCTGTAGGATTAACCCTTTTGTTCACAAAATAACTAGATATATTTGCATTTTTACACATGAAGGTCAGTGTGTGTTCCACTAGTCTGAGCACATGAAAAAATGATACTGCTGACTACAATGAAAACTGATCAATTGTGGTGAATAGATAGACCACTACATGCTGATAGATTTCTAAACTTTTAATTAATTACCTGACGGTGGTCATACTCACAAAACTTTGCTAGTAAAATTTTTTCTCACTCACTAAACACAAAACTTCACTTGCATTTTGCGAGTTTGCAATCATTAATTAGTTTGCAATCTCCTATTGCCCATTGCTTATCACCTATTGCCTAATGCCTATCACCTTTAGCAATGACAATGTTTATTGAAATAGGTGTATATATTTCTTACTGTTGATATCTTTTTTGCTTCCATATGTTTTTGTATGTTTTCTTGAAGGAATTCATTGTTGATAAGGAAATCAAACTGCACATCTCTTCTCATGTCATCATCACTTTCTGTGTGTTCTGAAAAAGTTACAACCAACAATTGAGATTACTGATGATCAAGGAGGATTGAAGGGGCTTCCCATGACACTTTGTGCTAAAAGTCATGCATTTCACAGTAATCAGTCAAGTTTTGAGGTTAAGTTGGCACCAAAATATACCACTTTATAATTAATATTTTAAGTTGTTCTCTGAGTGTCAGGCTGTTTATTTGTATGTTGATACTTGCTTTATCAATTAAGTTAACCTTTTCAATAGTTAACTTAAGAATAGCAACAATCATTTGATCATGCGGAAAGTTTTAATTTGGTATATGCGAGGCATGACCTCTATTGTTATGAATCTTGATCAAATGTTCGTTTCAGGTTCTGCTTTTCTTTGTCAAAGATTTGGAGTACATTTGAATTTTTACAAAATACTTTATTTGAATGTGAAACTAAAAGCTTAAACAAAATGTACTCTAATGTACTCACATTTTTATGCTGAAAATCTAGTCATTGTTTAGTTACTTTGATCATAGTTCAGAACAACAACAACAATATATTTGTCAACATTTTACTCAAATGTGAAGGAAATCCATTTGATTTATTCTCAGAGGCAAGACGATTTGTTCTGAGGGTTGTATAACTCTGAATATCCCTGGTTTTGGCTTTGTTCTTGGTTTGTTACACACACCACTTTGTTCTCAACACCAATCAAACTGAGCAAGAAATCCTCAATGTCCTCAGAACAGCCAAATCATTTGTAAAACTTAAATGACCTGGTAAATAACTGATTTTGAGAAATTTGATAACTAGAAATCACACTTTGCTCCTATTTGTGCGATGTAGATGAAATAAAGCCATTTTCATTAAAGTGGCTGATCACTGAAGTCAGTTCATGCTACGGCTTCCATGTTGAAATGGTGAAGATGTGTGAAATGTTCAGTTGTCAATGATAATATACTTTGCGTAAAGGATAGCGGGAAGACCTTTCAATCCTCCTTGACTGATGATTATGACTATTAATAGAAGGGTCAACTAAATAATCATTACACTAGGGTTCAAAACAATTTTTTAAAAAATGAATGAAATTTAGAGGCATTTTAGGTGTGGCTCATTTTTTATTGCCAGGCCACTTTCAATATTCATTCAATGTCATACCAAATACCTACATTTGTTTTGAGCATTTATGAGTAAAATGAGATAGACTCATACTAGTATTAACACAATTTTTTGAGCCTACCAAATAAAACTAACAGTTTTGAACAATGTTAAATGGGTCTTAATTGAAAAGTTGAAATTGTTCCAAGTACAACACAAGAAATGCTTACCATCATGAGCTTGTGACAGCAAGCCATTAATCAGGGAATTAAGGTCATCTTGACTGGCTTTGGCTGATAGGGAGAATGGTGTATCCTGGATTGCATACCTTAGTAAAAAAGGACCAAAAACAATTAAATTAGAGTCAAACTATGAAAACAATGTTACAGAGATCTTGGCACTATAAAGTTAATGGGTAGGTGGCAGGGGGAGGAGAACTTTAACATAATAATAGTTCTTCAATGATATGATTTATAAACAATAATTAATATTCAAACTTCTTGCACAGTAAAAATGCTGGAAGCTGATTGGCTCATCAGCGTGCTGTAATGGGCTTTGCAGCATGATTTTCATGTGGCAATAGGTTTTTAATATTGTACACTCAGTTTGAATATTACAAGGGTAAGAGGCTTCTTCTTCGTTTTTATTGGCAAATATATACACAGGCTGGCTCAGTGTAGAACAACATCAAAATTCTTCATACAGCATTTCTTGTTTATTCTACAGTCAGCGCCTGCATGTACTGGATGGTAAAGCACTCACATAAGTCTCTAACCCATAAATAACAGTAATACCCAATTGGTCAGTTTGTTGAATGAGAATCAGTCTGTTGTGGGGTAAGTTATTGGTTCAAACCCCATGGCCAAAACACTCATCTTTAAATATCGAGTAAAAAATGTGCTGCTTTGATTTAATATCAAATTAATAAGCAAATGGTTAAAGTCCCAGCTACACTAATAATTTTTGCTTGTACAGAGGATGTTTTTTTTTAAATTAGTCACATCTCAGTGTGGCTACACAAGCAACAGTTGCTTAAGTAACAAATGCTTGTAATAAAGACTTTGTCATGAAAACTCTAACTCATTTAATATCTGTAAACATTTTTTGGAGATTTTTTCAGCTGTCACATCACCTGTTCAAGGTTGGCTATACAAGTAATTTTCATTGTGACTTGACTAATTTCAAGAAATTGTGTTGACTGAACAAGCAAAACTTATCTTAAAATGAATAATATAGAAGACATATTGACTTACAGTACAGATACCCAAACTGTGAACATTTCACAGTTTTTTCTTTTTGACATGAATTAGCATCTTCTAAACAATCCAGGTGATCTCGATTTGACAGCTCATCAAATTTTAGCCAATCAGAGCGCGTCCAGTGATTTGGTGTGGCAGTCCACTTGAATCTAACTTGTACTGCTAGTGAATGCAGTGTTCTAACCAGGCAGCGCCATTGCGGGATTCACGCACAAAAAAAACAGAAATGACGCACAACTTTCAACTTTACGTGCCTCCAATAGCGCTTAAATTATCCAAAGAATACTTTCTGAAATTTTGGATTGGTGGGCCCTTTGACCCCCTAAAAAAATTCCTGGTCAGAACACTGTGAATGTGCAAAAAATAACCAATTTCACTGTATTTCCTTTCTGATATAATGAAATTTTAAGGAAAATCAATACTTTATGAAAAGCAAAAGAAGATATCCAGTTAGTTATCGTTTTCTGCATCAAAACAACTGTGTCACTCATTTTTTGTTCATTACAGCTTGATCATATTCACTGGCTGAAATTGTTTTGTTTACTCAACTTCCTTAAAATGTCTTTAATAAAAACTCTTTTAAATCAGAACCACCGTTTAATTATACTTCTATCATAATTACAGCATTGTTTACAAACTTTTTAGTTTTCTTCAACAATAATATTTAAAACAAGTCCGAGTTCGTGTCGAAGTGTGTGGATTCACACCACCACAGCTCAAGTATGATTAGTTTTTGCTTCAAGGTTTCATTTAATTAATAACTGTAAAATAACCCCTTCTTGCTCCTTTTGCAAGTTTCCAGGTAAAACATGATCAAATACTTTGAAACAGCTATTATTTTGATAATATTGAATGTTTTGAATTCAAAAATGGACCTCAAAATAAATACCATAGATGCATTGCACGCATCTTCTCAGATCACCTGGATAGAATCTCAAATTTTTGAAAACAGCCAATCAGAGATAAGGTACAGATATATTCAATATTATAGATAAAATCTAACAATTATAAAATAACTACAATTTGAACCACATGCTATAAATTAGTACACAGCACCACACAGCATGATAGCAAGGTCAACTTTGTATTTTATAAAAAAATAAAAACTCATCCACTGTGCTTTTTGCAGTTTTAAAGCACTTGGGATTTTATCAGAACAGTTGCCAAGTTTTGAGAAGCACTTTTCTTCACATCGCGCTTTTCAACATTTTGCTTATGTTCTGATAAATCCCTGTGTGCTTTAATTTTGTAAAAAGCACACGTACTCGCTTTTTATTTCTTCAGTGATATAAACCTGTCATTACTGTTGTATCACGTTTACTGTAGTGTGTTCGGTCAAGGGTCATTTTTACTGTTCATTATAAAAACTCATAAACTCTTCGTTTGTTTCTTATAATTTCATGTCCATAGAATTGGCTTACAAAGTATATGTTCAGAAATACATAAATATAAATACTTGTTAAAAGATGAATTTTAATTCTTTTCAAAACACATAAAAAAACAAGACAGAAACCCAGACACGTGCAGTAAATTATCAGATGAAAAACAACTCTTTTAGATGTCAAATAAGCGTGTCTACATAAAAAAGTGTCCGCGAAGGTCTGCGTCGTTGTTCTATATAACTTATTTTAATTACATTTTTGTGTAAAGATGACTTCTTACCGTTTTTGCTTAGTGAAGAATCTCACTTGAACTTGTCCTTCCTCCGCCATTTTTAAATTTTTATAACGCATGCGCACTATGCGAATTCCACAGGTAGATCAAAAGTTGTCGAGCAGGCGACTGAACGAGTGAAACAACGAAAATACATATTCGGGAAATGAAAAGAATATCTTTTTTATCCTTTTTCATTTTCCACTGAGTTCGTTTTCGTGCTAGATGACAGTAAATTTAGCCATTTTTGAGGTCATGCGAGACTGATATTCAAAACGGGGCCATCATCACTCCCATGACTATTATATGCCAGTATTAAAACATTGACGATATCCTTTCATCTAACAATAAACTTTAGAAAAGATCTTAAATATCGACCTGAAAACCCCTAAAATATCAGGGTCATTTCCCGGGGGTACTCCAGCAGGATTTGGGTGGGAGTGTTACTCTGGCATCCTAAAACGGTTACCCTGTTTGTGACAGAAAAATTCAAATTTTCAGACACATCAAGTTCAAATCAAACTTTACAGAAAATTTTAAAAATATATAGACTTTTACTTACAGAAAAACCGTTACGTTAACATTTTTGCGTTCGTTTTTGACAACAAAAATCAGTACTTATACGAACAAAACCTTTTTTGGCGGATTTTCTAGAAAATTCCTATTATTTTCTATTTGTTTTTGAAATATGATTTACAAATTTAGTTCTTGTAAAAAAATTATTTGTAAAGCCTTTTTATTTTTTGCAATACGAATTATTTAAAATTCAGTTACATTTTCGTTAGTTTTCCTTCAAAAATCTCCAAGTACGGTATATTCAGGCTTGAATATCTCAAAAACGAGTTCGGGACACCCCCATTTTTCTTTTCAAATTTGCACTCAACATTAAATTTCACTGCGGAAAATTGCTGTTTAAAAGTTTTTTTAAGACTTTGGCCAATAGTAGCCAGTCACCTTAAAGTTAACTTAAGCCCCCCTGTACAAAGACTTTTAGACTTTTTTTTTAGACATTTTATTTAATTCACACACTTTTTTTTACAATATTTATATGTATACACGTATGTTAAAGATAAATTGCTATTTAATGATTATGTACAAGTTAAAGTTAAACAAACTATGGTTTAAATTAGAGTGTGCGTGGTTGCCAAATAGTGTCAACTTTCGAGTCGACAACCACCAACGGAAAATTACATAATTTAAAAATTGTGAAGTTGTGAAAGGCTGGAATAACTTCTTGCCCCGGCTTAAAGCGGGCAACTTTTTAAAATTTCGTTGTGAGAAAAGTTTTGAGAGCTTTTTGGTCATTACAGCTCCTTTTTATTACAGCAAATCAAGTATAATGAGTTTATCAATCATATAACTTAATTTAATTAGAAATTTACTGTTCCGTTTTTGAGTTATTCTCAAAAATACATGATAGCAAACTGATGACCCCCCTCCCGGGTACTCCCATATATGGACTATACGAGGATGATCCACTGAACAGGGTACGGTTTTTGGAGTTTCTTGTCATAAACAGGGTATCCTTTTTCCTAAATTTTTTCATTTTCAGGGTACCTATTTTCCAAATAACCCTTAGTCACAATCACAGCCATAGTTTCATCTGTTGTTTGTTTGCCATCAAAACAGTACTTGAGCTATTACTAGTATTAGATCTCGTGCTATGGTGTATGTTCAAGATGTACAATTTTAGCGATTAGCACTACACTGTTGAAAGTACACGGTTTGTCATAAACAGGGTATGACGGAGAATTGAAATAGCGGTATTCGTGCGCGCGCGACCCCGTGGGACTTATTTTAGAGCCTCCTCATTTTTCCCTACAACCAACATATTGCAATCATAAAATATATGCTGTTTAAAAAAAAAAAAATTTTTTAAATGACTTTTTGGATATCTCTCTAATTCTAAGCGTCCAACGTCACAAGTGCCGAATGTAATTAGATCAAAAAAGGCCGCCTAATTATCTATTGTTTGGAATGCATTCGGCACATGTGAAATGCGACGTTGGAAACAGATCTAAAAATCAAAATATCTACCACAAAAAGACTGATTTGGATGCTTCAGTTATTAAATAATCTAAAATAATGAATTATAGGTAACCGAATCTTGTTTTGATAACACATTAAATTGAAAAAACTGACGCGGTTTTGAAAATTCTTTGACAGCCATTTTATATCAAGCATATCACTGCATTATTGACGTAGCTCAAACTACCTCACTTGATAGCCGCTTTATTTTGTCAGTTTTAACTTTTTTTTGGTGAGCTTCTGTCATCAAAAGCTGACAAGGACGCGCTTCAAAATCATTTAGTGCAGGTACTTGATGAGTTGTTTATATCACACCTCACCTCTGGATCCAAAACAGACATCCTTGCTGGAAGGATTTCTCCTGGACTTCTTGCCCAAGGCTTTAGCCAAGGTAGTTCGATGTTAGCATTACCATATTTTTTAAAGGCGCTTACTGATTAATAATAAAGTAAATGTAATACGAGGTGGATGGATTTTAAATCTCTTTTTTTTTTTTTTGTAACATTGATAAGAACTGAAGAAAAAAACTTAATAAATCCCAGCATGTGGCTCACAATACAATTAGCTAAGTGATTTTTGTTTTTATTTTAGAAAAGTTGTCTAATCATTCGTTATCGTTATTTCAAATTCGCGTTACGTTTTACAGTTGTATAAAACATTGAGGGATTCCTTCACCCGCATAAAATCAGACAAAACAGAATCTTATAATTATGTGTACGCAGAAGTACAGAATTGGTCCACAGTTATGTACTTCTGATGTACCCACATAGCGCAATGCAAGTGCGAGGCAGTGGCGGATTCAAGTGTAGTTCCTTTGGTGTCGTGATCATGAAACCCCCTTCTCACCCTAAAGAAGATAAATTCTTAAATATAATAGTTGTTCTTTTAGCATATAACTTGTTCAAAATGTGTCACAAGTGAACTTCCCCAAGTCTTATACCTAGACCAATCCCTGCAGGGTGCCATCTCAGTTTTGTCTTTGTAGGGGATATTTATTAGATACACCACAGCTCCTGACCAAACCGAGGAAACACATTTATAGCTATTTCGAAAGAGTTTTCCTTCATATTGCATAATGTACTGAATCACTAATTGAATTAAAATACTTTGGCGTTGTTTCGATGAAATTAGCGCCGCTTCGGATTTCGTATGATGAGTGGGAAACATGGCGAATTTGCAGCCATACTAGTGTGGCCGTACCGTATTTTACTGTGTATGTCTACGCGTTGCTATTAGATGAATCGATCAAACCTGGCATACAAACCGTAAGGGTGTACATGCCGAAAGTCAATACCAGGCTCGTAGCTATTTCATTTCCACGTGTGAAAATATCGTTTTTTCGGAGGTATATCATCGATAATTATACAACAAAAGTATTGTAAACATTGGTCTGGTCACCTGCGATGTTTATACCAACAGTATATAAACCAAAACTCAATCACTGACATTCCGGCGCCTCGTTTATTTAAAACATAATTAAATGATATAATAAGATATTGACCTTTTTCTATTAATTGTTTTGTTTGAACTTATCTTTAATATTTTTTTTAATAGACGAAGAATTTTAAAGACAAAAAGAAGTGTGCAGTGAATTGAGTAGAAGCGGTACTTCGGGCGTTGGTATTCCGTGACGGTTATCTAAAGATCTTGCATAAAATAAAAAGCTTAAAGGGATTATTTCAAGGCTTATAACCAATTAGATAATATTTAATTGAAAAAATAAGGTATATAAAGGTACAATTTTGTTTGGTTCTCTTGAAACTTGTATTTGACGATTAAGTGCTAGGCGTGAGCATGCAACGCTGAAAGGAACCCCGCTTGGATCAATACTACCGCACACCACATACCAGAACAACATAGAAAATCAAATCACAGTCTTTATAGTCAACACTACGAGATATCGTTAAGAGTTTTGAATAACCATTTTTATCGTGGGACGATCTCCTGCAGAGTTCGAGCCTGCTTTTTATGATTGGCTCAAGTTTTTTGGTTGTTGTTTGGCTTTGAAGATCTGTTGAATTTTGATTGCAACTATTTAGCGTCTTACTTGGATAAAATTCTGTATAGAAAAAATGAAACATTTCCTTCCATTGATGGGTTTTAAAAGCATTAAGGACCATTGGAATTAAGAATTGGTTTGGAATTGCTTTATAAAGAAGAAAGTTGTAAATGCAAGCCGAATAATGGGGAACTTCAGTGGTTTTTCGTCAATTGTGGATTCGCACTTTAAGATTTTCTGCGTTGTTCTCTTTTACGTAACTTTATTTTCTGTTCCGAGTGAACAAACTATTATCAAAGTCTCTGTACCTGAAAACAAACCTAGTGGATTTGTTGTCTACAGATTCTCAGCACCAAAAAGTGGAGAAGTTTATCAAATATACGACTCACGGTATACCGATTCGCTGGAGCTTCTGAAGCTGTTTAAGATATCTTATACCGGAGTTGTTACTACAACACAACCCCTAGTTTATGGCCCAAACGGCAAAAATACCTTTGAGATTACAATTGTTCTGCGAAAACGCGGCGAAACTTCAGGGGGAACAGCATCTACACTCCAAGTCCAAGTTACCAATACAAACACTTTTGTACCAACTTTTGGTTTTAGAACATATAACGGCAGTATACCAGAAAATTCGCCCCCTAATACGAAAGTACGAGGCATCGTGAACTGTCATGCCGAAGATAAAGACTCACAGGGAATTAAAAGTTACAAAATTATCGATGGAAATGAAAAGGGTTACTTTGAAGCTAACACTGTGACAGTGGAAGACGAGAAGTTCTTGGAACTCACAACTACAAATGTTCCAATTTTGAAAACACCTGGAAAGGCTGAGAAAATTACGTTGATAGTCGAGGCTGAAGACAATGGTGTGCCTAGTCTTAAAGGAGCTACGAAAGTCGTTATTACCATTGAAGCAACGAATAAAAGTCCCCCTAAATTCGAGAAGGCTCAATACACGGCAAATGTCAGTGAAGAGATGCAAGTAATGTCTACGGCAGTGAAGGTGCACGCGAAGGATACTGATGAAGGTGAAGGTGGTAGTGTATATTACGTATTGAACCCATTATCAAACTACTTCACCGTTAACCCAATAACTGGACAAATTGAATTGATTCGCACGTTGAACTATAAAACCAAAAATATTTTTGAGCTGACAGTCACTGCTCAAGACCGGGGGTTGCCTCCTAAGAAAGCAACAGCTAAAGTCACGATTCGTATTGAGAAGGATTTATCGCATTTCCCGCCAAAGGACTCACTGAACCCAGGCGTGAATACTGCTCCGGTTTTCCCAGTAGGAGCTCTAGCAGCGACTGTTCGCGAGGATTTACCAGTGGGAGCATTCGTAACTTTAGTACATACAATTGACAATGATCCCCCTGGCCCTAACAGTGAACTAGTATATTCATTAACTGGTGATAATGCAGGACTCTTTAAAATGGACCCTCCAAGCGGTCTAGTAACGCTTCTAAGTAAACTAGACTACGAAACAGGGCCGAAAAAAATGAATTTGACAGTCACGGCTACAGACAAAGCATCCAGTCCACTCTCCGTCTCCACATTCCTCGTTATCTATGTCATAGATGTCGATGAAAACTACTATCCACCGGTATTTGATCCATCGGTACGAGCGCTTAGCTTACCTGAAGACACTCCTGTAGGGAAATCAGTCATGACAGTAACCGCTACTGACCGTGACACAGGAGTAGATGGTAACATCGTGTACTCAGCAATTTCAGGTGAGGGAATCCAGTACTTGACAGTGGACAAAACCACAGGTGTCATGACAACAACTACCTATCTTGATCGTGAAAAAAGAGCACATTTCGAGCTTGTGGTTGCCGCTCAAGATACAGGGAATTTCCCGCTCAGGTCTCTTCTCTATTTGATAATCAAGGTCCAAGCTGTTGATGACAACTATCCTGAGTTCTCTAGCAACTGGTACAACGCTTCAGTTCCTGATGGGTCCCCTGAAAATACTTTTGTCACAGTGCTCCACGCATTAGACAAGGATGATCAAAGTCTTACATACACTATTAAAGACCCTGGTGTTAATGATCCCTTTAAGGTTGAAGCTGAAACAGGAGTCATCAGAACCCGCCGGCTCTTGGACTTAAACTTGGGCGACAAACCGTTCAATCAACTGATCGTACAGGTCCAGAGTGGACAGAGGAAGTCGCAGGCGATCGTGAACATCGTGATTAGTAGCTCGACGAACTCTGTTCCGCGTTTTAGAACAAGTTCTTACAAGTTGACTGTAAAAGAAAATATAGGAAAAGTAGACAGTCTGATATGTCTGGCAGCAACGGACAGTAGTCAAGGGTTATTAACCTACTCCATCACCACTGGGGAAAGCGAAACATTTGCTGTGCAAACCACTTCAGGTAAGGTTAATACCCAATAGTGCATAGTGAATACCCGGGGGGTACTGCCCTATATTTGCTATACGGGTATGTGCCGCCCGATAGGGTACGTTTTTTTCGGCTTTTAAGTCTGG
>JANTNT010103759.1:0-11095 GCA_024752375.1 Entacmaea quadricolor
ATATATATATCAAAGACAAAGGATAGCTTCAGAACTGTTCACTTTCTAATGAATTGCTTTTACATAACATAACTTCTTTTACTTTTTCAACAGAGAAGATCTCAATAATTACTGAAAGATTGAACATTTCTTTTAATTAATTAATTTATTTTTCCAATATATTTATACAGGGTTTCTAGTTTAGCAAATCTAGTTTAAATAAAGCCCTGTTTTTTAACTAATAGAAAACACATACAATTAAATTACTACAGAGTTAACAAAAAACAGCAACTATATAGTTATACAAATAATCATGAATAAATAATCATTGTGAACAAAACAATTTTGGGACTTTAAGTAGAAAGTAACTTAGTACTCAAGCATGTTTGAAAAATGTTTTTGCTTTTAGTTTTGAACTTGTGTGGCTCTTTCATAGATCAAATGTTAGCTGGCAGCATTTTAAGTAAATTATGTTTTCATATCAGCTAATCCCTAATAGTTTCTTTACCTCATATTCAGTTTTTAGAAAATTAAAGATAGGGTCTGCACACAGCAAAAACAAACCACCATGGGGCAACATAGCCCTATATGTAAAAGATAAGTGTGCAGTGAATTATTGTGTGACACTGTATATAAGTACTACTGATTTATAGCTATTAATTTTAAGCTTAATGATTTGAAAGTGTATCCTTTATTCTATATTCTGTATCCTGTATTCTGTATTTTGATTTGAAGCAGACTGCTTGGATTTTATAAAGGAAATGTCAAAAAACTCTCTTTCATCCACAGAACTTTATAGATGAATATTTCTTTCCATAAATTTAGGTGCAAAAGATTTGTCAGTTTCTGGAATATGAATACTTTTCAAAGAAAGTACAAGTATGTAGAAATAAATGTATTTCCTCTCGATATTTCTCTCTAATAGTATAGTTATCTATATTGGCTGTAAAGCATGAAAGTCTTAAGAACCACTGCAACTTTCTTCATTGCAAACTTCAAAGGAATAATTTTTATAGTTCTAAGAGAATTACTATTTGAAGATTAGGTAGCTATGTAGAAGAACAAAGACGACATAAAAATGTCTTGATGTAGGCATGTTCAATCAGCCATGCTATTTACTATTCAAAAGCATTTTTTTTAAGAACAGTATCAGCATCCGTTCATCCAATGAATTCACTGTACAACACAACGTGAAATGGGATTTCAAAACACTGTTTTTGTTTTTTATTCCATGAAATCAAAGGCATGATGGATCATGGCATTTTGTTTACACATCTTTCGCGATTCCAATAAATTCTAGCGTGAATCAAGAACTTCTTTCGCCACAAAAACTTTTTTGTAATCCGAGATTTAAACTTACATACAGAAAATTCTTACTCAAGAAATGTGTAAAATATATCTCTTCCAAATGTCTTAAATGCAGTTGGTCGCTTGTCAAAACCCAATATTGTTTTGTAAGCTAATTGTGTTTGCAATTTTATACTATTTAGAGACGCGCATTTGGAAAAAATTTACCCAGACAGCATTCTGAGGTTTTTTTATGTATTGTAAATATTCATTTAGATTGGGAATAAAGTGAAACTTTGTGAAAAGTATCAAAGAAAATGACGTTAGTCGGCGAGTATAACCTCGTAAAAATACCAGAATAAATCAATCAGCCTTTTGCGATGAACTAAATCAATTTATTTTTAACTTTTTCAAGAAGAAGCTAAAATACTCTGACATATCTTTTTACTTAAAAGCAAAGCATCTTTCATCTGTCTACTTTCGCTATGATGCAACCTAGGTGCTTGAATATCTAAATTGATATCGTTGATATTTAGAAATTCGAACACCGTAAGATTAGTGAAAGGAGGCATACGTAAGATCAGTGAGGTCATTTTGACAAAGTACAAGTTTGAAATTACGTCCATGTTAAAAACATAATAGAAAACCCCTTCTTTATATTTATAACTGCCGAATATACAAGTTTAGGTTCAGATGTAGAGATGTAGAGACCACCAACTTTATTGAGAAACAATCGGATTATAAAGAATGTATTTCTTACCTGAAGTTCAGCCCGCTCAACTTCCCAGTGAGCTCTCTCCATTTCGAATCGAGCCCACTCATGTTGTATGAAATGTAAAATCCCAGGAATCGTAAACTTGGTACCAGAGTCATTAACTGAACCCTGTGAGCTCTGAGGAAGCTTGCCCCCACTATCAGTGTCCATATCAATCGAAAACATGTCTTTGCTAGAAAGAAAGAGTCATGATAATACGGCTACCACTTCTTCATCAGAACACAACCGGCCGAACGGAAGGCGCGAAGAAAGACCATATAAAATGTCATAAAAACTTTCACTTTCTTGATCAAATATCGGTTAAAACCGTGACAGTTTACTCAATAGGTGTTCAGAGTATGTAGTAGTTGGTTCAAATCTGTGATTTATAAGAGGGAAAAACAAGAAAACTGTCTCCATAGACAGGGACTCCAAGAAACATGAAAGCCTTACAAACAATTTATGTGAGGACTGTGCTCCTTGATTCTGGCTACAGCGATCACATGACCTACTAGGCCCTTCGCGGCTTTCTAGCTAGCTGGAATTCCAATACTGATTCGGAATCATTCGGAAACGATCGGTAAATTTTCGTAAAACGTTTGCTTCTAAGCAATCATTCCTAAAAATAAGAGGCTTTTACCTGAAAAAATGGAAGTTCAAACATCAACAGCAAAAGATAAAAAAGAATGAGAAAATAAAGATAGAGAAAAATTGTAGAATTAAGGGGGGGATTCATTTTTTAGAAGGGGAGGTGAGCTGGAATAATCTAGGGGAGGGTTACCAAATATTTATTAGTAGCAAGGTAAGAGGTTGCAACTTTTTAACTCTGGGTGGAAGGACTCAAAAGCATTAGCTACTTCAGCCTCCCTATACACTTAACTTATAGTTAATGATTTAATTTGACATTTATTTTCTATTAATTAGGCTGCATTCATGATGTATGGTGGAGGGGGGGCAAGTGGAATTTAGAGGGGATGTTCAAAATTTTTTGTCAATTAAGGGGGATCTCAATTTTTTTACAGATTGGTTTTCTTAAATGAAGGGGGTGTATGAAAATTCTTGGACCTATCCTGGGGGGTCAATGATTTTTTCTTTTTACAAGAAAAAAAAAAAGATTTCACTTGTCCCCCTCAGTCATACATTATAAGTGCAGCCTTATACAACTTCTAGTTTAACTATTTTAAAAATTATGATCAACTTTTTAAAGACATGTTTTATATAAATGGCAACCTCTGCCATCATCAGTTTAATGAAGTAATCATTGTAACTAAGATTTTTATACAATTAATATAAATAAATTAACTATTTAACAATAATGATAAATATGTTTAGGTGATACTGCAAGGTACAATAGAGGTGGTAAAGTAAATCATAAGTTAAGCAAGGTATTGTATTATGCTGAACCTGTGTGTTTAAGCTCTGGTTTGTCACATGATGTGGAAAGCTTTATTTATTTTCAAGCTAAAGGAAGTTTTAGCAGTCTAGAATTTTAAAACAGTTAGAAGTCTAAAGGTTTACAATTACAGAACTATTAAGGTGTTTAAAGACATGAGTTATGAGTTTACTGTGTTCTTTAACCCTTATTGAGAAAGGGTGAGTTAATTTATTTATATTACTTGTATAAAAATCTTAGTTATGATGGCAGAGGTTGCCAAAACACGTCTCTAAAAAGTTGTATCATATTTTTAAAAAATAGTTATATTATCTATATTTATACTTTTAAAGTTTTTGTACAAAATAAATAAATTTGTGTGATTAAACTTAAGTTGAAGTTGACTCTACTGTTAGGTGAGGGCTGCAAGTACACCCTAAGGGATTACTTAAGCCCACTCCCTTAATAATTGCAATATTTTCACAGATCTTTTATTCCTAATGAATTTTATTTGTAATGGAAAATTCATTTTTTAGAAGGGGGATGTGTCAGAGGAATCCCTTTGGGTGTTAAATAAAAAAATTGTGACCCCCTCCCCTACAAGACAGTTTTTTTACTCCAACATCTCTTTTCATCAAGGAAAATAATGACGACCACCCTTCTACTGCTAATATTTGGTGACCTTCACCTACATTCCTCTAGCCCATCCCTTTTCTAAAGAATGAATGCACCCTAAAGGGCTCACAGCTAAATAATATCAAGAATCCGTAATCTTATTAAGCGCTATTGTAAAAATAATTTTGACATCAAACTTGCTTTTACATCGTGTAAAACAATGAGTTATTTCAGTAGTAAGGATCCCATACCTGCGGGATTACGCTCACGTGTTGTTTATAAGTTTGTTTGTGCTGGATGTAATTCCAGTTATGTGGGACAGACAATGTGCCACTTTTCGACATGCGTACGTGAGCACTACTCGGATAAGGGGTCTCACATCTACAAACATCTAAATAACTCGGCAGTTTGCAAAAGTGTTTGTTCTCAGGATTGTTTTGAAGTAGTAGATCACGCTGCGCATGAGTTTACTCTGAAGATCAAAGAAGCTCTGCACATTAATTGGTTAAAGCCCTCACTCAATCAACAAGTCAAGCATGTTAATCTTAGAATTACACAATAGTTTCTTCAATTTCTTTGTTCAGCACTGTAGTATATATTACAGATTCATTCCACTCATTCTTTTACTTCTGAAGATGGCAAACGTTTTGCTGAAACATGTCAAGCAAAAACTTTATTAAATTACTTACTGTCGTTCTTTATATTCATATCATTAAATAATATCATTAAATAAAAACATTCAGGGAAAAAAGTATATAATTTTGTGAAGATTTAATTTCTTGCAAAGTTTACATTCAAAATATAAAATTGTTAAAAACACTTTTCTACTTTTATTGGATAAATACTTTCAATGCAATTTAACTTATAGCAGAGTACAAGTTATTGTCAGACTAGATTTAGTAATATTTATCTAACTGGTAGGAATTCCTTAAATGTTTTGTTTTTTTCTTGTGCATGTGAGTTAAGCTCCATTCAAACAAGAATACATAATACAAGTTTACTTAAGGTAATTTGAGTAAGTTGCATTTGTACCCATTTGTATCCATCATTAAGGCTTCAAGCAGGATGCTAGTCACCTCAAACATCAATTTCAAAGCTATCACAAGTCATTTAAATTGGCATTCAATGAGACTCATTGTTGCATTAACTTGCATTGAAATTTGAATGGGCTTTAAAATTAAGTGATAAATATTAGTGTGACTACTACTGGAACTGGGGGACACTTTGATAATGACAACCAATCAAGATCATAGATAATTAACTGTATCAAGATGTAGAGTGAAGACTTGAGCCATTCATGGGAGATCACAATCAGTGGAATCTTGATAACATCAAAATTGTGTCAGACATTCAGATCTTGGCTTTTTACTTGCTCCTGCTTGGCTAGAATTGGCTAAAGTTGGAATACATTGTTTTCACTCTAAATCTTGATTGGTTCTTGTTGTCAAAGTGATCCCAGTTACAGTAGCCACACTAATTGTATAAAATATACTTTATCCAATATTTTAGTGTTTCAAGTTAAAAAAATTAAAAATTATGGAGTATCTCATTACCCATTACTAAGGGTATGTTTTAAATGAAACCAAAGCTATTATGTGGGGTCTTTTGATATGCTAATCCTATAAATTTCATTATCAGAGGTTCAGTAGTTCTTTCAAGTACACTTTGGCAGTAAAAAGATATTACAAAATTACCTTGTTTTGTTTATGGAGATATGTGCTAGCTACTTCAAGAATGAACAATAATAATTGTTAAGCTAATAACAATTCAATAAATGTTTGTAGGCCGTATTAAGATTCATGACTCTTTTGTATCATCAGCCTTATATTATTTTTATAAACCAAGCTTTCAAGGAACTTGCTCTGCATGAAAAATCATGCAATTAAATATATTGCACATGCTTCTAAGTCATTATATTCATGTGTGTGTTAAGCTTTGATAAATCAAAACTGAAAACCTTTTTAATTATCTCAAACCACCCATCACTTGATCATTAAAAAAATGTACTCTGTATTCTTGAGAAATGATGAAAAATAACTAGGCTAGGCTCCTCCTCATCAAAAAGGCCTATTGTTAATACTGTAAACTCTTTCTTTTATAACAGTAGCAATTTTTTTTCATGGAAGAAAAAAAAGTGATGTAAGCATGCAGACCATTAGAAAAATGGCTCTCAGTTAATTAGCCAATCAGAGAGTACCAACTACCAGTGAAACAGTTCTCAGTTAATTAGCCAATCAGAGAGTACCAACAATCAGTGAAACAGTTCTCAGTTAATTAGCTAATCAGGGCATGCATTTTATTGTAGCTGTTATAATTTTCCTTATTCTTGTTTCCTTATTCTTGGTTCCTTCACCTAAAATAATGAATATTCTATATTGCTCATTGATCAATTATTCATTGATCATAAAATATTTCTAATCGAAATTTTGTAATTTCACTATTTCCAGAATTCAGAATAAACATTTGAAGCATCTTTCATCTTTTCATTGTAACCGTTAATAGGGATAGGTGCTTGCAGCCATATGAGGTCTTCTCCATGTTGATCTCCTGTTTCTTCTGACATTTCTGTATCCTTAATAACTATCCTACAAATGTTTCCTCTGAAGGGTACTTTGAATGACTGCTTAGGACGAAACCAGGAGTTTTCAACTGACCTTGCTACCTGCACAAAAACAAGTAAAGGTGTTGATGAAATTTCTTTGAAACATCGAAGTTCCTGGTTCATGATTAATGTTCTGATCAACTTTCGAGAAAGTCTTTTCAAAGTTGATTCTGACTTGGTGTCATTTAAACCCCTAATTGAATTACAACTTGATTGGAAATTGATTGCGTAAGTCTCTTTGGGGCTCACAGCTGTCGATCCAAAAACCAGCACAACAGACGACACCACCGAAGAAGAAAACAGATGGATAATATTTTGAAATAAACACTTTAAATCATTAGAGAGCTGAACTCTTTTTTTGGAGTCATTACGTGCCGGGATGCTAGGGCGTTTGGACGTAGAATTCCTTCCACTTTCCGCCATTTCGACTTCGGTATACCGCAGTATTTGATCAACCGTTGTCGGAATCTGATGTCTTTCATACAATAGGTACTTAATACATTCAATTACAAGACTTGCTTTCGCTGCGTTGGACTTGTTTTCGCCTAAAACAAACTCAATTTGAAGTTCTGAAGAATTTTTTCTTTTGGCGGCCATTGCTCACAGGCGCAGAAATGGTCAGTGGCAAACCCATAAAGAATGTGTTACGATCACCAATTTCTTGCTAGTTCCTTCACAGGTAACCCAAGCGTAGTATATATGGCGCTTGTCTAATGAGGATTTTTAATTATGTCTCTTTCCTTTGTAAAAAGTCTTTGATCAAATAAACTGAAACTTTACATGTGTCTTAAGTTGATTGTTGGCTATATGTATTCGAAGTTTCAGCCGATTTGGGCTTATTCTGGTAATTTTTTTGCTACCGCTCAAAGAATAGGCTCTCAAATCAGCTGAAACTTAGTACACATATAACCAACGAACAACTCAAGACACATGTAAATTTTAGTTTATTTTTAATCAAAGATTTTTACAAAAAAAGTCATAACATTCTCTTTTATAAGCCACATATAATACGCTTGGGTTGCCTGTGGTTTCTCTTGCGTGTTTCTTCTTCGGCGCAGAATAAAAACATGGCTGCCGGGGAAAGCATCGTACAAACTACAAACGGAGAACAAGACACCGGCGGAGAAGACGACGACTGGTCAGATTTTGCATCAGATGTGAATAACGTTAGTACATCTAGCTATTTCAACGATCCAAACGAGCAGAAATCTCTTCCATCGAAGGACAATAAGTGGGCTTTTGACAGCGCGGCTGAAACGACAAGGTTTTGTTTTCCACTGGCTTCAGAGTCAACCTCTCGCGGTTTATTGAACGGAGAAGAAGCTAACACTAACGAAAAAGAAAATCCAACCTTACTGGAAGAACATTTGTGAGTATGGAGGTGTCTGTCTTTATTTATTTTTTTATTTTTTATTTTTTGTCAAAATGTAAAAGAATCGTTTTTGAGCTGTGTGGGGAGTTCACTTCAATCACTTAACCTTATACGGGAATTCAAATGTTATTTAGTATATATTTAGTATATGGTTGACAGCTGCAGAAATATAATCTCTTATGAGAAATCTTGCTAATATACACTACATTAATATTTAAACTTTAGTTTGAGCTAAATTACCATTATTTACACAGGCATGCAAGAAATATCGTCTTATCTGTTGAATTTTGAATTCCCTTGGGAAGAGATTAAGTGTTTACGTGTTGACAGTTTTAATCAGTTAATGTAGTATTTTGACTTGAGTGATTGATTATTTACATCTCATAGGAATATGATTAAGTGACCTAACAGGGGAGGGGGTGGGAAAGTTATAGGGCTATAAGTGTGTCATCATTAGAACGAAAAATGGACTTCCAGGTACAAATAGAAAATCATTTCTGCAGACATTTAAAATAAATTTTCTCCCATTGCATTATTTGTTGTTCATATATATAAAATAAAAAATTATTAAAACCTTTATTTATATATCTATAACTCTGTGAGGCTTCACAGAAAAGTATACTAAGAAATAATAATAAAATGAAATAATAATAAAATATGGTATGCAATATGTATAATTGTCATTATATATATAAATAAAAAGTTAATTAAAAATTTTTTTTTAAATATGAGTTTTTAGATTTTTCTTAAAGTTTTCAAGCCCAGATTGATTCTTTAAATAGTCAGGAAGTATATTCCATAGTGTTGGGCCAGCATATTTGAAAGAGAGTGCACCGAAAGTACATCTCTTGACCTTTGGAACCAGAAGGTTGTTTTTTTTTCTGTCAGCTCTTGTACCTCTGTCGGGTCTCAGGCTGTGAAGTAGTTCCTTGAGGTGTTCAGGTGAGCAGCCATGGAGGGACTTGAATACCATAGTCAGAATTTTATACTCAATCCTTGATCATATCGGGAGCCAGTGGAGATTTTTTAAGACCAGCTGGATATGGTTGAACTTCTGGGTTTGTGTAATGAACCTGGCCGCTGTGTTTTGTACACTCTGTAAGTAGCTGAGACTGGAAGTTGGTAATCCATAAAGAATAGCATTACAGTAGTCAAGCTTAAAGATTATCATGGTGTGGACCATCACTTTTGCAGCATCTTCAGTGATGCATTGTCATATGCCATACATATTCTTTAACTTGAAGAGACAGTTTTTAGTGATGTTAATGATATGTCCCTTGAAAGTCATGCTACTGTCCACGTTGCATCTGAGAATTTGTATAGATGGTGATATGGTTACGGATTCATCTCCAACATTAAGAGATGATAACTCAGAGACATCAAGACTTCGTCGAGGGCCAGTCAAAGCTATTATTTCCATTTTATCATTGTTTAATCTTAGCTTGTTCTTTAACATCCAGAGGCGAATATTGGCTAGAAAGTTTTCCATTTGAGTCTTGGCCAAGAAACAATTGCCTTTCTTAAATGATATGTATACCTGACAATTGTCTGCATAAATATGGATCTTGACATTATGCTTCCATGCAATCTGTCCAAGAGGTTGTAAATACATCGTGAAGAGCTTGGGGCCCAGGACTGAGCCTTTTGGTACACCAAACTTAAGATCTTTAACCTCAGATGTTGTGCCATCAATAACAACTCTTAGTCTTCTTCCAGTAAGATAAGACTTGAACTAGTTCAAGCAGTTACCAGTAATACCAAAATCTGTCCAAGAGGTTGTAAATACATCGTGAAGAACTTGGGGCCAAGGACTGAGCCTCTTGGTACACCAAATTTAAGATCTTTAGCCTCAGATGTTGTGCCATCAATAACAACTCTTAGTCTTCTTCCGGTAAGATAAGACTTAAACCAGTTCAAGCAGTTACCAGTAATACCAAAATTACTTTCCAGGCAGTAGAGAAGAATTTCATGATCTATAGTGTCAAATGCCAATGACAAGTCGAGTGAGACCAATAGCACTGACTCATTGTTGTCCAAAGAGCAAAGGATGTCATTGTGAATTCGCATTAAAGCTGTTTCAGTTGAATGTTTAGGCCGATATGCTGACTGCATGACCTCATCTAAGCTTGGACATAGAAGATAGGTTTGAGATTGGTCTGTAGTTGTTCAACTCTTTGGTGATTAAATTGGGCTTTTTCAGAATTGGAGTTAAAATAGCTTCCTTATACAGCTCTGGCATGGTAGACAACAGAACAGTTGACAATATGAGTGGTAGCTGGAAGAAGTGATGGCAAGCACTTTTTAACAGCATGGTGGGAATCGGATCAAGGCTTCATGATTTACTATTGGTCTTGAGTATAATGGATTCCACTTCCTTTGCTGTCACAGTGGAGAAACTGTCTAATCTGCAGGAGACAACTGGTGAGTCATTAGGCACAGGATCTGTAATGGATGTCATTGCTTGTTGTTGGTGGTCAAGATCTGCCCTGATTTGGTATATCTTGTTTGTAAAATATTCCACAAACCTGTTAGTCAGTTGAATCAGAGATTTGTAGAAAGGCAATGAATGCTCTGCATTATGATGCAGAAGCTTGTCGATCACAGAGAAAAGTGCCTTTTTGTCACCTGAGCTACCCAGGATTTTCTCCATGTAAAAAAGATTCTCAGATGAAAGGAGATCACAGTACTCTCAGCAATGATCTGTATAATGTTGAGCGTCTTCTTGTGAATTAGTTCTTCAGTACTGGCGCTCAAGCTGCCTCTTTTTCCTTTTATACATCCTGAGATCTTGAGTGAACCATGGAGCACATGCACAAGGATGGATGATTTTGACTTTAGTCAGTGCATGTTTGTCTGCTAGGTCTTTAAGAACATCATTGTAAAGAAACACCTGTCTACAGCTCTCGCCGCCAACAGTTACCCTTCGTCCTTCTTGCTGAAAGTAACCAAGACCAGGAATCCAACACCAGAGAGGGAAACAGTAGAATTTCAGTCCACCGCAGTACTACCGTACATCAGAGGAGTCTCCGAAACCCTACGCCGCAACCTACAACAACAAGGAATACGCACTGTCTTCAAGTCCGACACTACACTAAGATCTCAACTTGTCAGACC
>JANTNT010103870.1:0-11095 GCA_024752375.1 Entacmaea quadricolor
GACTGCTGGGGACTGAGAGCGAAAAAGCGAGAAAACGGAAAAAGAGAGACGCCTGCCAAAAACCGAACACTGTGGACCTGTAGTGTCACCTTGAGGACTTGTAACGGGACCCGGGGTACTGTGGGGGAAATTTTGCGCTCGATCACCCCCGTCGGGGGTATAGTTCGTACTACTGAAGAAGTTTACAACCAAAACATGGCGTCCGGCTGTAACTTCCAAAAAACTTCTAAGATTCCGCGATACATCAAAACAAGAATACCGATTGAAAGCAAAGATTACAAGAATGTTTTTAGAAATATAAAAGAAACTAAGTTAAAAATAGAGGAAAAGGAAGCAGAAGTGAAGAAATTCATTTCAGAATTCGAAGTTCTGAAGGTGTCAGAACCGCCACGTGAGACTAAAGATTCTGATACGAAGAATGAAGGAGTTTTTTCAAGCGGTGCGATTAGAAAAGTTATACGAACACCAGGAGGAACTAAAAGAAAAGGTAAGTAAGGAAATCGTGAATGTTATATCTACAAAGTTACTTCGTATAACATATAACCACAAATAAGTTTAGCTTAAATCTTAAGTTTATCGTTTTTATTTTTGCAGTGAAGCCATCACACGCAAGATTTAAATTTCAACTTGAGGAATCACTTGAGGGAATAGTAGAGGAAAGGATCGGAGAGTGTCTCAAGGCAGATGATCTTCTTGAAAAATTACACTCAAAATTCCCTGCTTCTCGATCGATCGACAGAAGGACTGTCCTTAGAACTACGACACAAATATTTCAAAAAAATCTAGAACGTCGAGGCAAAAAGAAAGAGTAAGTTTAGCTTAAGCTTATTTGTTTGAAAGTTTGTTTTTGTTTTTAAGATGGTGAAACTACTTGATTACTTTGTTGTTTAACTCGAATCATTTCTGGCATATATTTAGAGCTTTCTATATGGGTCTTTCTCTTAAAGAACATGGAAACAACGAAGAATTTCTTAACAGTAAGTAAATTTTACATATTTACATTTAAACAAGGTCACAAAAGAAAATCTTAACTTCGAGTTAATCAAACCTGTGTATCCTGTCCAGCAGATGCTGAAACAGTCGAAGATGAATGGAGTTCCCCCCAAAGTAAAGCAAAGAGGAATGAAGTGTCACCTAGTAAAGGTAAGGCTAAATTCTAACTTTAAAGTGCACCTCATTACCCCTAAGCAAATACTTTCATCAGTACTCATTCTACATATTTCTTGATTTGAGTTACTAATGCATATATTTGCACAAAAAAGTTTTTAAAAAATTCCACAAATATATATCATTGGTTAGCCATTTTTCAAGCTAACCTCTACCTTAAACTTTATGACTAGTTAATTATTTATTTCTAATCTAAAATTTAGATGTTGATGATGAACAAAGAGACTCTTGCAGAAAGCTTCATTTTTCAGGTATGGAATGTATTCATTATCCTTGATATACTTCAGCACATTGATTTCATTAATCCTTTTTTTTCATGAAAACTATTATTTGATAATTATATAGTTACTTTAAGAGTCTGAAATAAAATTGTTTAAAGTGTACCTCACCCCTGGGACAACACTATTGATTTACAAAAGGAGTAAACAGTTGAATAGTAAATATATTTCTTGATTTCAGTGATGCACTTTTAAGTTATGAAGGTTTTTGCTTCAAATATGTTGATGACTATGACATCACGGGGTATTTGTTCTAACTATTAATTTACCTAATGCTAGCCACTGTGTGAGAACATGTTAACCTTGATGTAAAACATGAGTAGAATAATAATGCTTTTTGAGTAATGTTTGTCTGAACCAGTTCAATTTTGTATATTTAATGAAGCCTTCCATAACACTAGCAAAACATTAACATATTAGTCATTAACACATTGGAGGTATAAACCTTCATATCTTAAAGGTGCATGACACTCAAATCAAGAAATATTTTACCATTCATCTATATTTACTTCATTTACAGAGAAGTGGTTAAAAAACGAGGCAACGCCGAGTTTTTTTAACCAACTTCTAGGTGTTTGGATATGCTGATCCAACACTCTTCCTCGTGTTTGATCAAGCTTCTCAATTTTATAAATAATTTGTTGAGAAATTCAAAGCTAAAGTTGGCTTAATTTATGCAAGTGTTGGATCACTGTTTCTCAAACCCTGTCACGGTATTTATTTTCTTTGTTTTGTCCTCATTAATTATTCATGAATTTGAGAAAATATTTCTTCATGCTTTGCATGCAGTAATTAAATTCTTTTTGTTTTTCTTGGTATGATCTGCAATTTTTGTATTAATTTCAACACCATCCACTGATGAGAGTTTCCCAAATGAACAAGTCAAAGCACTCCTGATAGAAAATGAAAACCTAAAGGCAAGAATCAAGAAACTTTGAGCGAACAACAAGATGTTACTAATTCTCTTGTCAGCAGCCAAAGTGAAATTGCTGAACTCTACAAGTCCATTGTTGGTGATGCTAGTCTTCTGGGTGGCATGTTGTCTGTATCAGAAAGAAATCAAATAAAACTTGAAATATCAAAGGCAAAAGAAATTTTTAATCTTGGCATGAGGAGCAAAAAGGAAATTGTTGATTTAGAACAAATTATAAACCCATTGCTCTTTAATAGTCTCCTAGGTAAAATGAAAGAACAGTGTCCAACAATTGTGAATATTCTTGAACAATTTGTTCTATCAAGGAATACATTTAGGAATGTCAAGAAGACGGAAAGCATGAAAATGAAGGCAGGAGTTCATTTGCTGTCATCCTTTATAGACATCCGAGATAAAAATTCAAACAATGATATCCAACTTCTGTTTGGGCTCCTATGCATATCATATGGTGCTCGTTCATCAATGATAGAAGTTCTTCAACATATTGGCTTGTCTGAATCATTCCCTGTTCTGTAAGTTATCAGTTAAAAAGTGTTGCTGAATTCTGCAGTATTTACAACACACATTCCAGGAATACCTTTTAAATATGTAAATTAGATAATTTAGGCTCAATCAGCTAGCAGATGTGGTAATAATTAATATGTGAAAATCACTGATTAGAAAGCGTTATACATATTATTTTATAAAATAATTTTAATATTATGTGATTGGCCGATTAGCTGTGTTTCGTTTGCCTGTCAAGACATGGCTTTTTTCCAGTGTTCGCATGTAAAAATTTTTGTAGTTTTCCTCCTTTTCATGTCTTGTTATTCAATATGTTTTGAAGTTTCTTCTTATACAAGAGAAAAGTAATTGTTTTATAAAAGAAATGAAACATGCCTTTTCTGTGTTTTGAAACGCTAATGAAACACCTTGGTATGTTTGGGAGAATTCTCTGATCTGCTGTTGAATTCTCCCACACATACCTCTGTGTTTCATAAGCATGTCAAAATACGGAAGGTATGTGTCATTTCTTGAATCACAATTATAATTAGACATTCTTATAACATTTCCTCGCTTCTTCCTCTATGTAGTAATTATTGAATTTTGTATCATATACCATTTTTTTTATAGTTGTGCTGTCTTGAAAAAGCAACTGGAACAGTACAAGCAACTTATCCATCACAGGCTTCCAACAGAAACTCCAGTTATTACCTATCAAGACAATTTGCAGCTTCAGAGGACTTCACTCCGTCATCTTCGTATGTCAAAATTACAAAAGAGTAAACAAAAACAAGACAAGATATGGGACTTCACAGTAAGAGGATGGAGGGTAGCAGACATTACTGGAATTGAGGGCTTGTTTAAAGACCCAGCTACAGCAAAAACACCCCAGAAGAATGTTTCAGAACTGAAATTTGAAGATACTACTATAGGTAATCACTAGTTACATGAACACACAGTTTTTCCTATCATTCTAATGACTCCTAAATATTTATCAATTGTTTGTTTGTTTTTAAAATAACACAGAAACCCACAAGGAACACAACGATTGCTGGTTGAATTTTCAAGATCGAAATCTACTCAGGAAAATGGACCTGGCATTTAATCAGATTAAATGCACTTCACATGAGATAATGTCAGCTACATCAGATCAGCTTAGAAAGATCAGTGAGATTGAAATCCAAGAGAATGAGAAAAAATATGTAATTGATGTCCCACCAGTTCCACAAGAATTTGTTTGTTCTAATAAAACTCAAATTTATCCTCTTCCTATCAGCATTGAAAATCAGTGTACAACACTTGGACTTGCAGGCAATTTAGATAAGTTTAAGGAAGAGTTTCATTTTGTAAATGAGAAAAACTCAACATTTCTACCCCTTAAAAAAAACAAGAAGGAATTCAAGCTAGATCTTGCATATGAGAGATATGCCTTTTTGAAATCAATGGAAATTCATAAACAAGAGCAGGAGGACTATGAACAATTTCTTAGAAAATCTACTGAACCACTTTTAGTAGCTGAAAATTAAATGTATTGCCTCCAACTGTAATATTTTTTGGAAACGGTTTTGTGTATATTTTTTAAATAATGAATAATATAGGGGATATTACATGGCCGCTCGGAGATACAAACTTTATCTTCGATTGTTGAAAAAATATCCCACGAGTGAGAGATTTTAAACACGATCGAGAAGATAAAATTTGTATCTCCAAGCGGCCAAATAATGTTCTGTTTATTATATAAACTCCAATGAAATAGAAACATTCATTTTAAATTATAAAATAATTTTAATAGTACGCGCGCTGTGATTGGCCGATTAGCCGTGTTTCATTTGCCTGTTCATGGCTTTTCCCGGCACGCGTGCGTCAAAATTTTTGTCTTTTCATGTATTGTTATTCAATAGTTTTGTAATTTCTTCTTATACAAGAAAAAGTATTTTTTTCATAAAAGAAAGAAAACACAGAAGGCGTGTTTCATTTCGTAAACAATGATTTCTTGAGTATCCATGGTAACGTTATTTTCACACGTGAAAATAACGTTATCTTCACGTGTGAAGGTATCAATTTTTCGAGCGAGAGCTGATATTTCATTGGAGTAATAAATTATAAAATAACTACGATGTAGCGCGCGCTCTGATTGGTCGTGACGCATGCTATAAATCAGCACACGGCACGGTAGCACGGAGAACTTGATTTGTATTTTATAAAAGAAATTTAAAAAATCATCCACTGTGCTGTGTGGAGGTTTAAAGCACGCGCACTTGATTTTTATTTTATTATTTTTTTTTATTTCTTGATTTTTTTTTAATATACTCTTCTGACATACATTTCTTTGAGGATTTTCCATACATTTACTCATTCATCCTTCCTTTCCAATTCAATAGACATTTCCGACTTTAATAGTGACTATATTCCACGCTAAATAATCCGCCGGAAAAAGTAAGTTCGGAAATGAATCAAAATGTCTATAATATAAAAGAAATCAGAAGCTCAGGAAATTCTTCATAAACAATCTTCCACTATCTTAGTATTTAACCTTTTATACATTTTTTTTTGAATAATTTTTATCGTTTATATATTCGAATTAAAGTTTTACAAACTATTTACTGGTAGTATCATATTTCATATCCTTTATTAAAGAGTTCGACGTTAATAGAGTGAATTTTTTTTTCGCAAGAAAAACTGACAGGCAACTGAAGCATAAAAAAATGAAAAATAAATTCATCGAAGATTGAATGGAAATACTAGAATAAAAAAAGGCATTTTTACATTAATTAAGAGTTAAAAGTTTTACAAACTATTTACTGGTAGTATCATATTTCATATCCTTTATTAAAGAGTTCGACGTTAATTAATAGAGTGAATTTTTTTTCGCAAGAAAAACTGACAGGCAACTGAATCATAAAAAAATGAAAAATAAATTTATCGAAGATTGAATGGAAAAGGCGTTTTACATTAATTACGAGTTAAATATCGATAAAATTTCGATCAAAAATTAAATAGCTTTATGCAAAAAAAACGCGCAATTAATTTGCATTTTGGTTTTTTCGAAGTACGCGTGTTGAGGTGTGAAAAGTGAGGAAAACTCAAAGTTCTATTTTACCGTTTCTGAATGTTTACCGATTCAAAATGAATGAGCAGTCTTGGGATTCTTTAATATCTAAAATTGGAACTAAAGACGCAAACGAGGAATTAGATCGAAAAACTCAACACATTTATACGTTACTAAAAGAGTTGGCATCTGTTTTGGGAGACAATTCTCTACGTTTGAGAGTATACGATGAGAGAGAGAGGTGGCTTCCTGCTAGAGATCAATTTAAAAGAAGTATCCTTCATTTGGCAGCAAAGGATGGAGACCTAAAGCTAGTCAAGGCTCTTGTGTATTCTGGTGCACTTCGAAACGATGAAGACGGCATAGGGCAAACCCCACTAACTCTTGGGTTGCATATGGGCCATACTACAATTGCCAAGTTCCTAATCGAATGCGGTGCTTCTACATGTGAGAAGGATTTTACTACAACCCATTCGCCAAAACAAATCGCACAGATTCTTAACAATGACGACATCCTTGCTATTATTCAGGAAAAAGAAGAAGAAGAACAACGCTTAATCTGTGAAATCTTCAATCAGCTCGGAATAGATGAGCCGACTGGTTGCGACCATACAATGGAACATGAAACTGATGAAAATCTAGCGCGTGTCTTAAACATTAACGTGGGCGATCAGAAAAACACAGCAAATATTCAAGGATGTACAAATCGCTGTCCAGACGTATACTCTTGTCATAGTCCAGGTGGAGGAGATTTTCACAATAGAGGGTACGTAAATGAATCGCCAGAGTTGCCGGTCATGGAGGATTCTGGCACGTGGCCGAGCAAGTGATGTTGAGGCCTACCGTAAATCAGAACTCTTTCAAACAAAAGTTCAAAGACAACAATTATAATAATAACGAGGAAGCATTACTCGATTATGACGACGGACTTTCCATTGCAATGTTGAAAAGTTTTCAAGAGTCTGTTGATTTTCCCACCTCAGAAGATCTCGAAGATTGCCGCCAAAAAACGGGAAATCACCATGGTATTTTATTGAAATCGTTTTTGAAATGGCGCACGAGAATGTCTGAAGATGATCAATTTAAGTATCAATCTACTGTTATTAACGAGCTAATGCCCCTAACCCGATGGTACAAAGAATCTATACGATACGGGAATGGCATTGCAATAGAGGGTGTATGGATGAAATGCCCTGCCCTTTATTCAGCACTTGGCAAAATAAATTACAGGGATGAAAGTTTCACCATGATATGCAACAGCATTGCAAAATGGCCTTTAGCGTACAGAAAGATGTACCAGTGAGTCTGGATGGAAAAGTAGGAAGGAATCTGGCAGGAGATGAATGGGTAGAAGGTCACCTTGTTCGGCCAGTAAAGCAATATGCATCATCCCAGACAAACTTTAATATGTTGGAACTTATGTCATGTAGTTCTGGTATACTAGAAGCAAACAGAGATATGTATAAAAGCAGAGAAGCATTTGATTTACACAACACAAGAAAGCATTGCACACCAAGCTCACTCTTTGATCAAGAGAAAGTTGCACGATTTGCTTTGAAAGAAGAATGGTTTGTCAACAAAAAAAGAACATATGCAAGGGCCTATTCTTGGGAAGGGCATGCTTGTAAGGAAGATGACAAAGTTCCCCAAAAATACATTGATGTATTGGAAAAAGGAAAGAAAAAGGCCGCTGAAGAGTTTGAAAGTTTCTTGCATCGAAAGTTTCCAAATGAGATGGATTCCTAAAGTAAAAAGCTTTGCTTAAGAATTTAAAAATTATAATTAATATCTAGATCAAAGAAGCACTACATATTTATAAACATGTTAATAGCTCACAAAAGTGCAAAGCAAGTGTTAATACTGATTCGTTTACGATCATAGATCACGCTTCCCAAGAATTCACTCTTAAGATCAAAGAAGCACTACATATTAATTGGCTTAAACCCTCGCTTAATCAACAGGTCAAGCATGTGAGCCTGAACATTTCTCATTAATATCTGCTTTCATGATAAAATAACCCAATAGAAGAAATGAAGAGAAAGGTCTATACCACCAAGAGCTAATGTAAATTTTTTTTGTAAAATCATCAAAAAAACAAAGAAAGAAAGAAAGAAAGAAAGAAAGAAAAAACATTCTTAAAAAGCAGGAAAACCAGATTTGGAATAAAACATATGTGATCACAGGTACATGTTATTGTGATTCTTTGACAGTTGGTACATAACAAAACATTCATCGACTTGGACCAGGGGAAACAGTATGTTTTGTGGTTCCAAGACAGCCAATTTTTTTTCAGGTGGAGCTGGCACATTGGCAGTTTTGTTACCACAAAATGTACTGTTTCCCTCAGTCCAAAGCAATAAATGTTAATCATATACCAACAATCAAAGAACAATGAAATGGAGCTATGAATTTTTTTAAATTTCAAACCTGACCTTTGTAAATGCAATCATATCCCAGTTTTGTTATTATCAGTCATTAAATAACCATGTTTTCTATTGAAGGCTGTTGCCAGGGAAACATGATATAAAGTTGTTCACATTCATATGATACCCTCCCACCCAATCACAATATGAGAAAAATAGAATTTGACAGTGGGTATTACAATCATTATTGTTACTTTGACAAAATCTTTAGTTTTATAATTTGCCATTTATCTTCTATATCATGTGAAATATTTTTCTAAATGACACTTAATATTTGATACAGTAGAATCGAAATTTTGTTGCTAACTTCTTTCTGTTATAGCAATTGCTTTTAACTGTTAGAATATGCAGGATTGAAATTATAAACTTTGTTGTAGGCTGTTTGGCTTTTTTGGTGTTTTACATGTACTAAAATTTCTAATTGCAATAACTATTCATTTTTAAATGACATACATGTATTTCAATAAAAATAGTAACAAACATTTTGATCAGTCTTTTGTTTATCTTTTGAGGATTGATTTTTTTCTTGTATTCTATATTTTTTATGATCTCTTTGAGGGCACAAACTTTGGACAGCTATATCTGAGGGCAATTAAATCATGTGCCTTAGTACCTAAAGAAACTTTAATAGAAAATGTGTGTGTAGACACATCAATAATTTCAAGTAGAATTTTGTCTTGAATTAAACTATGTAAAAATTTATCAACCATAAAAGAAGACATCTTTTTTGATAAACATCCAAAGTTAGAAAGTTCATCAAATCCTTGTTCTTGAATCTTTTTCTGCTTGCTTCCAATTAAAATTAACTTGAGCACATTGCAATTGCACTTCACTTCACCCGATTCTATCACAGTCTGTACAACTTTTAAAGCATCTCTAGTTCCATCTGATTTGAAGTATGAACCCCTTGAATTGCAATTGCCACATTTTGACAGACAACTGAAATCTTCCCTTTCTTCTCCAAAATACTGCATAACAAGCTTGTGTCTACAGTCAACCACATTTTCAAGACATATTACAAGTTCATTTAGGATGTTGTGTTGCTCAGTTATTCTACCATCTCTGTTAAATAGCTTGTAAAGTGTGGCTTTGTCATTATAGTTATAGTACAAGATGCAATCAGATTGTTGGCCATCTCGTCCTGCCCTTCCACATTGTTGGTAATAGTCTTCGATAGATGTTGGCAGCTTCAGATGAATAACATATCGCACATTAGGCTTGTCAATGCCCATTCCAAATGAAGAATTGGCAATGATAAGATTGATCTCTCCAGTCATCCACTTCTGATAACTGGATTGCTTAACATGTTCTGATAACTGTCCATGATATCTGACACACCTAACTCCTCTCTTCAATAACTCTGCATGTATCTTTGAAACATCATTGGGTAGAACACAATAAATTATACCACTATCCTGTTCTCTTCCTTTAATGTATGCAACTACATCATCCATATATTTATTCCCTCTGTCCTTGACATATAAATGTAGATTGTCCCTGTGGACAGAAAGGGCAAAAGTTTTCCAGTCGTTACCAAGTAAAGTTTTCAGTTCTTCTCTTATTCGTCCTGGGACAGTTGCACTCAATAAAAGTTTTGGACATCTCAATTTTGCCAACTGTTCACTGACCTCTCTGTATTTCGGTCTAAAAGTGGAGCCCCAAGTACAAATAGTGTGAGCCTTGTCAAACACGATCCTGTCTATGCCGTTGTCGCTGTCCATTGAAATTACTTTATCCAAAACGTACACTTCCAATGATTCTGGAGTAGTAAAAACCAATTGGAAATTACTCAGTTCGTTCGCTTGTTGACCGAGTACTTCCTCATCCATGCCTCCTAAAAATTTGCACGCTTTTAAACCGTAGTTTAGGGAACGGTCCATTAAATCCTCGATCAAAGATCGAGTCGGTGAGATAACAACAGTAGGTCTTCGTGCTAATGCAGCGGGAAGCATAAACGTCAGACTTTTTCCTCCACCCGTTCCCATGATGGCTAACACGTTCTTTCTGGATATTGTCTCAGAAATAATCTCCCTCTGTTGTGGTCTAAAGGCGCTATGGCCGAAGACTTTTGATAAGGTTTCTTGAATCAAGTCCGATGATGAATTGTTAAGCATATATTCACAATTAAGAGGAGTCAAATCATTTTCACCTTCGTGTTCTGTCTCGGCTCCAAAGGAATCCGCAGAAACTGTGTTCGGCTTTTGCACAATCATTGATTTTAGAACTACACGAGGAGTACTACTGGAGTCATTAGGCCAAACAACTTTGTAGTTACAAAGAATCTCGTCGTACTCACACACAAACGTTTCAGTCGACAATCCCAACTGCCAAAATACGAAAGTCGCCCTCAAAACCGATTTTAGGCTTGTCTTGGCCTTTACCACAGTCTCTAAGCCTCCACCAATTACCTTAAAATCTAGACTACCAGATGTACCTTGATATGCTGACAACTTTTCAGCCGCTATACATAATAAAGGCTTTTCACTATCGCTCGATTCGAAAACAGACGCCATTTTAAAAGAAACCAAAAATCACTGAGGGGGGATAGCTAATATTTAGTGCTCACTAAAATTTCCCCTGCCACCCCTGAAGCGCAAAGATTGTCATGCGCGAAAAAGATGCTCATTTTCCAATAAAATCAAATGCTGGGAAACATTTCTATTTTTCCTGCTTTTAAACATGCGTAAAGGTGATTTCTCATTTTTGGAACATCAAATTGATCCAAATGGGGTAGAACTCCATAAACCAATGATGTAGCAAA
>JANTNT010103981.1:0-11092 GCA_024752375.1 Entacmaea quadricolor
CATGTCTGTTCCTTAAAAGTAGTCGTTTTGACTTTAAAATTATTAATTAAGCTTCTGCTTCTTCGACCTTTTGGTAACAATACATTAGTATTAAGCACTCATTTAATGCATAATTTGCTGCTTAAACGTTGGGTCAGCTCGAACACTGTGTAAACCTAAGTAAAGTTCTGTTGACCTTAACAATCTCAGTGAAATAGAAAACAGTTATTAGGCACTTTATGTTTTCCAGAAAATGAGGCAATTAATGATAAAGGAAGCCTTACTCTCGCTACTTGTCATGCCTCTAATTGCGTCTTCATACTCCTGCATGGCATGGGTCTGTTCATTTTTGACCTTCAAAAATAAAACAGACCCAAGAGCATGAAGAAGCCAGTAGGAAATGAGAATGTCTACGGCAGCCTTCATCTACATCCTTTCAAGATATAGGAAACGGAATTTCAGGTACGCCGTGGCATACTGGCGTACGCACAGGTAGACAGCATGAACGACTCTACTACTTTTTAATCAAACGCAACGATTTTTAATTACTCTACTGCTTTCAGTTTCACGCAACACGAGTGATTCTCAAAGCAACTTTTTTTAAAAATCTGCTGCAGTTACCGGTAGCTTACACAGAAGAAAAAACTTTTCCGGAGATCAAAGACGCATACCTAACCATTTAAATAAATAAACATCCAACTGTTAATGTAGCAGAAAGTGATCTTGTCCCGAGGCGATTTCTGATCAAGGAGCCGAGACACGCAGGGCTATCTATCCTAGTCATCCTGGGTCAAATGTATGAATCAAATTTCCCATCGAAAGGTAAACGTTGTAGTAAAAGCGGTATTCTAGTGATGCAAGTGGCTCACAAGTTAAAAATTGCACCATGTTGAGTTATTTGCTGTTATTATTAACTTTCCTCCAGTTCCTAGACTAAGAACTTAAGAACGTCGAACTTAATAAGATTAAGAACGTCATTTTGCACTGACTAGTACATAAATAATTACTGTATCTTATAATTGTAAAAAGCTAGCGTCAGCTATGTATACTCGATTTTATCCACGGTGTTCCAATTTCATTTGCATACATCACGCGCCGACGTAGCTAAAACTAGATTATTTTCTGATTGGATAGTGTCTGTTTTTTCTCTTTCTGATTGGTCCGGAGTGGAAGCCATTTAAGAGTTACGTTAACGTACGTTTTCTACTAATAAGAAAACTGGTCTGAACTGACGGCCTCTACAGAAAACAATTACAATATTTTCAAAATGTTTGTCAAATGCCAAATGAAACACTTTTCACTGAAAACATGCCAAGCGGGAAGCATGGCTGAAACCACAAGAGACAGATATGGTTACGCTGAGATAGCGTTACACAGCTTGGTTACACAGACAGATAACAAGCTCGCGATCTTGTCAAGGTGTCTGCAGCTTTAAGAAGAAAACTGAATAAATAACACAATAAGCGAAGAAAAATGTGGATGAAATGGCAAAATTTTAGTAACCGCAAATGGTTTTAACGGAAATTCTTGAAGACAGATAAACTTAAACTGCGGAGAATGAGTGTGACTACGTTAGGATGAATTTTGTATCTGGCGCAGTTTCACAAAAAGAAAATTCACCCGTAGAACAATACCCTTCAACTAGACACCAAAATTATTCTTTCATATTTCAGCTTTATATTTCTCCACTCTGAAGCGTCGGCCGTCATTTTCAGCTATTTCTAGCTGATGCTTGCTATCTTAAATTTGTGGAGAACAGTTCATGAATAAAGTTCATTCTATTGTATGGCAATATCTTATCAAACGAAATAAAAACGCCGTAGGATGGTTTTCTTGTAAAAAAATCTTTTTTATATTCAAAGAAACTATTTAGAAAATTTAAAATCAAAATATTTTTCCGTTAAAATAAATTAAAGAGCTTAAATGCGGCAAAAAGCTTCAAAAATTTCATTGAAAATATAATGAAATAAAAAACACCGGGTTAGTGCCTTTTAAAATTCTCAAAAACCTAAAGTTCAATGCTAGACCCAAAGAACGAAGAATCCAAATTGTCAAATGGTTTAGAATTTCATCAAGAGATGCTATCGCGGACATCAACCTAAAAATGGCCGTCATTTTTATGGCTACAATTGTGTTTGAACTCTGAGGCAGAAAAAGCTGCAAGTTTTAATCCTTTCTCTTGCCAGTTGGCAAAATAAATAACAAAATACTCTGTAATGAGATGGATTTTGACTACGAATATTCATTTTGCTTTTATGTATTATCTGGCGAACTGAATGCAGACGCTCTGAACATAAAGCCGTTTGTCTACATCAAACTGCACAACTGAATTTCAGTTCTTCAGTGACGTACATACTGTTTCATTGTCTTTCTTAAAAATCATGACTAGACAGTGTAACTTAGATTTTAAAGCTTTCATAATCACTTGTGTCAACAGAGAAATTCGTGGGGTAAATCTAATGATGAATCGTTTGAACTGTTTTGACAGACTTTAGGATAAATTATCCTTACCACGCTTGCGTGCTCGTCGGTCGTTTATTTTCGAGGGTTTGTTGGTGACGCGAATCTCATTCCAAAGCATGTAAGAAGTCAAAAACACCACGGCGAATCCCGAAAAATAACACAGCTTCTTGAACATATCTGGACAAAGGATTTAGAGAAATACAAACTGCCTTCTTAATGAATGGCTTAGAAGTGGCCGAGGGTTGTTGAATACGACTGATAAGATATCAGATTACCAACCAACACAGGAATCCCGTACAACGACCTGAGAAATAGAACATTTCAGTGAAGCTCAAGGCGCTTTAAGGGGATTGTTTAAAATAAATTCTAGTGATTTTATAGTGAAATTCTTCAAACATATAGCAAGAACAAGACAAATACTCACACTCTCAAGGGCGATGTCGATCAGCCAGTAATGACATCCAACTCTCGATTTCATTTCTAATGTGCTTTGCTTTTTTTTTTGATAAGTTTGGATTATTTTACAGGATTTGTGTTTACATATGATGTTGTTTGACTGATGTGCTATTGATTTTACTAACGTTTTAATAATTTTGTTTATATGTTTGTTTCTTTGGCGTGTTTGTGATTTTGTTACTGTTATGTTGCGGACTTTTTACGTGCTTATTACATTTATAATGTGTTTTGGCCAGTAAAATCGTGATAAAAAGGCGCTCCGAAAACGAGCCTTTCTAAACAGATTCCTGGTTTCCATGTGACGTCATAGTCGCCATGTTGGTTTAATTTAACAAAAGATTCTTCATTGACTTCATTTGATTCTTTTGTTACATCAACCAACTGATGGCGGCCACGTCTTTTGCTCTTTCATTCTCTTGGGAATGAATGCAAACCAGCAATTTGAAATCCGAATTTCTTTAATGGAAATACACCAAAACCACCCAGAATAATAGAAAGTAGAACGAAAAGAGATTAAACAAGAATTACCAAAAGAAATTGGGGAGAGGGTGGAGTAGTCGTCCCCTTCGCTAAGCTAGTGGCTTACGAGTTTTTGAAACATCAAAAATCCGACTGAGAAAGCCATTTCAATGTTTCGGCTTAAGGTAATTCCGTAGCTTTGCACTGCGCACTTTACTGCGCATAGGCCAAAAAACACAAAATTACGATTTTTCGAGGATTTTCACTCAAAGTACGAGTAAAATCTTTACAACACGCAATTTGGAATATTTTTTCTAATCTTGGGAGCGATAAACGGAGATTTTCTAAGAACTCGCCCCAGTTCCCTCTCGGAAAAGTGTCGTTTTATCCCCATAATGGTTATATTTTACAAAATATCTCGCAAACGGGCTCGGTGACCCCTCTTTTTATTACAGCAAATCAAGGATAATACGTTTATCCACCATATAACTAAATTGAAACAAAAATTTATGTTCCGTTTTCGAGATATTGTCAAAAATACACGATAGCAAACTGATTTCAAGGTGATATTTGGGTTTGCCCTGATGTTTAAATGACCTTTGTTTTACAATAGTCAAGTTTTCAGGTCGATATTTATCATCTTTTAAAGTTTGTTGTATAAATGAAATGATATCATCAATGTTTTAATACTAGCATATATTTCATGGGAGTGATGATGGCCCAATGTTCGATTCTCTCGTTTTGAAAATCGGTCTCACATGGCCTCGAAAATGGCTAAATTTACCGCCATTTAGCGCAAAAACGAACTCGGTGATCCCCCTGTTTTATTTCATTTTTGGAATAACCATATTCGGTTCTATTTTTACGGAATTACCTTGAGAGTTTCTTTGAAATACAGCAAAAATAGAGAAAATCATTTGAATGTTTCAGCTTTGATTTTTTTAAAACTTGCCAAAAAAATGAGAAAGCCATTTCAACGTACCCTCATTTGCTATTGGATAGGACGTCAAACTTTTTTTACATTTCGCCAAATTTAACCATAATTATGTGAACTCTAAACAGTTCCGTACAGTTAGAATTTATTTATTATCAAAACCACACTTACGATGAGTAACATTTTAATGATTATATTCTTATTTAACATTATATTTTACTTTGATACAGTTTATTACCACAGAGTAAGCCGGGATCGGTTTTCATTTAGAACACTAGATGTCGTACGAGTAGGACAAGACACGGTACGGTGACCCAATGGAAGTAGTCTCTTCAACCAATCGTACGAGTGCAATATTATTGAACATACAATCACAACGTAGATATCGTGCTTGCTTCATAGTCATTCAAAATGTGCTTTAACTGTTCTACTGGTTAACTGTTATTACTGCTATGATGCACAATTTAACAAATTAAGAGATACACGAGAACCTAACATCTGGTTAGTAATTAGGTCCACGTTAGCCTGGAAGTGAACAGACGTTAAACACAATAAAGCTAATTTCAGTTTCCTTGAAATAAGATGTTCATTAACAACGATGTTGATCGTTCAAGAATTCATTAGTATCGATTCTTAAGGCTTTGTTTTAGTCGTGTTTCAGAGTGTTGGTTATCAGGTTAACTTAATTGCATGAGTTCAATAGCTGATCTCGGGCTTTGGCTCCGCCTAGTCATGCATATTGTAAAATCAATATACCAGTAAATTATATACGTTTATTCTGGTCATTAGGTTAAAACAGAAAGATTGTTAATTAAGGTCCTAACCACGTTGACAAGAACTCTCAACCAATCATATATTGATTTGTAATGTACACTGAATGATTGACAACATTAGTAATTCTTTTGTTGTAATAGATCGGTTAGCCATAAATTAGCTGTTGTAAACGTAACATTCACTTCACACTTGAAATACTTGAGTTTGGAGTAGAATAAAACACTCGAACGGTACCAGCTTTATCTACGAGCGTCCAACCCTACGAACGAAAGGAGTCCAACAACCCGTTCATAATATTACCCATCACATGCACGGGCATCGTTAGAAATAACTTCAAGCAATAAAAGTGTAAACCTAAGATAGTTTCTTTACATCGAGCATAAATAGTTTTTCAGTAGTACAATACCGACAAGACAAATAAAAAGTGCGGTCTCCAGCAAGGAGAGGTTTTTGGTCATATTTGACACATTTTTTATCCATTCATCTATATAAAACTGATTTATGTCACATCTTATCAAGAGTTGTGACCATTCCTATCAGTGCTAAAAAATAAACGAACTAGTTCAAGACTGGAGCTCAATCCAGCTGTCCGATAATGAAAGCGCGCAAAGAATTTTTATTTAAAACGAAGCGGGCCTCGCCCTAGGTTCAAATTTCCAAGCAGTGAATGAAATAAACACCATAATCAGGTAAGAAAGTCGTGGATGGAATAATAATAGACTTTTGTCGATTTCCATAGGGAATTCGAAGAGTAAATCAAATGTCAAAACTAAAATATTTTGTTGGACTGGGTGTGTTAGTCTGAAAAAAGGACTGGGGATGAGGGCCGCCTTGTTTAACATCAAAACGCGCTGTGATTGGTCAGTTCTTGCGCGTGCCGGACATTTGGATGTCATATCTTTTATAGTCATGGTATCCCTGTGGTAAACTAATAGCACTACTAGGGCCGGTGTTCATGTTACGTCTTCTATAGAGTTATGGTATCCCTGTGGTAAACTAATATCACTGCTAGCGTGGCCAGTGTTCATGTTATGTCTTCTATAGAGTTACGGTATCCCTGTGGTAAACTAATAGCACTGCTACCGTGGCCAGTGTTTATGTTACGTCTTCTATAGAGTTATGGTCATCTCTGTGTCTGTCGATCCAGTCCTCCTCTAAAAAAAAAACATAACAGAACAGTTGTATTGATTGCTAAAACATATCGATCACTATGACGACTATGACGTCAAAGGGTACTGTATGTTCAGGCATCAAACTCGCCGTTATCAGCTTGTCCTCTACTGTTTTAAAGTCAATGAAGAAGCTACCACAATACAGATGGTAGGCATAGGAAGCGGGCACCGTTATTGCGCCTCTCACCGTTACCGGCCTCTCATCACTGTGACTCAGGTTCGATTGCCCGCTAACTCGACGTCACTAGTCAGTAGTGTTTTGACGGTTCTCTCCTGTGCTTCGAGGGTGTTTCTCCAGGTTCTCCGGTTTTTCCTCCCTCCGTAAAAATCAACACTTTAAAATCCCAATTCCAATTAAATCTCATTCAACAATTAGTGGTCTAAATCCTCCTGATGGGGGGATGGGGGGGAGGGGGTCAGCCAGAAGACAAGACCAGAGAAACTGTGAACATTGCCTGACTTTGTTTTCATAATAGACCTTTCTACTGATACGCCGGCCATATTGATTTATGGTAGGCCCCAAGGGGCAATTACTAAGTATTTGTTCAGAAAAAAAATAAATAGAACTTAATTTTAGAAATTTTATACTTAATACACAACACATGTTGTGAGTAAGAGCAGTACAACACGTTGGATAGTCTGAAATATGAATAAAGTACATAATAGCTTCTCCACAGTCTATAGTTTCCATCATTTGCCCCCTGGGCATCCAATAATGTCTTGATAAAAACAATAGAATTCAAAATGGCCGTCGTATCGTAAAAAATGGTCTATTCACCTACACTAAATTACTTGCCTTGACACTTTCTACTGCAATAAAATCGTGTTCTTTTACCATGACACCTACAATAACAACACCAAAACATATATGAATAAGGATTTCCTGTATATAGCTAATAGGGTGTAGAGGGGAACACACAGTACCGCATTTATATACACATAGTGAGCGAGCACTGAAATACCATAGGGAAATTATATAGGAAATTAGCAAAGCGACAAAATTACCATTTTACGGTTTTTCCCCCTTATTTTTTCAACTCGCTAACAATAATTATTTATAAATAACTATTTAAACGTCAAACTAGAAAAATTTTCCACTTATAGAGATTCTGCACCATAAAGTGACTGCAGCCATATTGGATTGCACAAAAAACAGAATCTCATTCCCTTGAGGAATCGATTTTTCACATGAAAGAGAACTCAGGTTTCTTTTGAAAGGTAATTGTATTCTATTGTTCTGCTATCCAACATCGCTGCAGTCACGTTATGGTCCAAACCCTCCAATTGAGTTTGTTTTTCTGGGTAATTACGTCATGAAGCAGGACTCTATTTAAACTAGCTTAGCTAAATTAGATGTTCCTGTTAAAATATTGAATTAAATAAAAATAAATAAATAAAAAATAAAATGTATGCCTCGTTCTGTTGTCCTGACTTTCTTTTCTTTTCAAACGAAACAAAGTTAGGACAATAGAACGATGTATACATGAAGGAGTCACCCTTTTTCTGTGATGTTAGGTGAACCCAGTTCAAGGTATAATAACTTAGCTAACATTACAAGTACGCCGAATTCACTTTATTCAGTGGTGGCCATATTGATTAAATTTACAGGTTTTTTGCTCCTTTGGGTCCCCTTACCTCCGTACTGAGGCGTTCCAGAACCAGTTTCAGGGGACGAAACAAAGATTTTTGCTCTCTTGGGAGTCAACGCGGCCGTCGCGTTCCTAAAGCGAATAGTCACGTTACCGCTGCCTGTTACAATTTTTAACGTTACCATTTGTATGCTTCGATTGGATAAGACGACAACTAAAACAATGGGAAGCCATTTCAATGTAAGTTAAAGTACGCCGCACCGCGCGCAAGTGTTTTAAGTTGCTCACTCATTTAAAATCAACTCACTTCGATTTACAGTCGGTGGACTTTATAGTTAGGATAGGGACACCCGCTAAAACATTGCGCGCCATATTTCAGGCAATTAACTTGTAGCATGTGTCAGCTGTGCAAACTATTTGCGAACAATATTACAGGAAGGATCAAGTTCTACTAGACAACACTGAACGCATTTTTGTTTTTTTGTTTTTTGTTTGTTTGACTGTTTTTTTTTTTTTTTTTTTTCGTGTATCTGGTCTTGAAAATGAGCTGGCAATCGCGTGATACTCTCAGCCATTAAAATCTTTCTTTTAAAGTCTACCATTGACTAGGATACTGTAACGTAATGACGCGTTTACTTTAATTTGACTAGATTTCTTTATAACTCGGGAAATGCTTTGACAACGTTCTCAGAACTGGTGGGCTCCCTGTGCTTATATTTTTTACATACCTTTGACATTTTTTAAACTTTTTCGGTGCAGGCTCAACCTGTCGACAACTTGCACACGCGTGTCTCTTGGAAACTTTTTCCGCCAGATCAGTTTCAGTGGTCGGCACGTGATCTCCATTCAACTGTTTCTTTTTCTCAAACTCAGACTTGCAAGATTCTCGAGTTTCCTTTAAATATTCCTTGCACTTTTTCAATTTCATAATATTTTCCTTGCTGAGTCCTTTTTCAAACGACAACTGCTCAAACTCCACATTTGGGTGAGGCTTGTCTAGAAGAAGTGTTTTCTTCACCTCCTCGTAGTCGTAATCGAAATCATAACTCAAAGGCGTTTTATCCGTCTCGTCCGCGTCGTCTCCGTCCTCCGAAGGGCAATGGGGCCAAACAAGCTCTTCCTTCTCCTCCTTAGGTTCCTTTTTAATGTTCAGTGTAATTTTCAGCGGAAGCGAACAGGAATTCAATCCCGCTGGAGAATCACTTGTGTCATCTACAGTCTTAGCACTTGATGAGGTTTCAACTTTGCTTCGAGATAATCCGAAATACTCGGACAGAGAAAGACCCTCATCCTGCGAGATCTCCTGTACAACTTCCATACCCTTGACGTCCTCTGCTGGATCGTCCACTTCAGATTTCGTATTAGGAGTTTTAGAAGTTGAAAGACTCTTTTCTTGATTTTTAAATGGGCTATTCATACCTTGACGAATCAACTCATCAAAGTCGTAATTTCGAGGATGGCAATCCAGAAGTTTTCGAAATTGGTAATTGAATTCTTCAAGTTCGGCTTCTTTCATGAGTTCTTGAACGGTTTTAGTCTTTTTCTTGTCCTCTTTTTCTTTCTTCTTTGCGCTTTTAGCTGTTCCTTTAGGGGTTTTGTCTGTAGAGTTCTTGGTGGAAGCGACGTGTGAGAGCTGTGGCCTGGTTGGTTCGTCTGCAGCGTCTAACCATCGACGAAGGTATCTACAGATAGACCCGCCAAACTTGATATGTAGTGGAAGAACACACACCACCTGAAAAACAGACACGTTAAAAATTACTATCAGTTTACCTAATACACAGGAAGCCCTTGAGCTGATGTTGTAAATCTACTATTGAACGCTTGATATGCGCCCACGAGCTCGCGCACGCTTGGACACCGCTGAGTTTTATAATTTTATAAAATAGACAAGATACTACGCAAGTTCTCATTGGCTAACAGCTGTCTTGATATGAGGCTATATAAACACGGGTAGAGTTTCTGCTGTCGTATATTTTATAACTTTGGCGCTATTCATCGAAACGACTTAAAAGTAGCTGTAACTGTTTAGTATGATTATGACTTTGTAACAAAGCCGAAATATTGCCAGTAACATCGATCTCGTCGTACTAAATCTAAAATTTTGATTTTCTTCACGATGATTACAATCTTCGGACTTACATTTTGGCGAATGTATATTTTATAAAACAAATACAAGACGTTTCCCCATGTTTACATAGCTTGATAATAAACACTCGGGAAAGTTTGGGAGAAGTCTCGAGTTATGTGTAAAACCTCGCCGATCTAACATATACGAAAAGCTTATAACAATATTTAACACACACAGGAAGCCCAAGATTTACTAGGAACACACACGAAACCCAAAAGTTGCTATAGTTACCTAAAACACAATTGCTATAGAACCCTTGGATTTGACATCAATAAATCTCAATCTGCAGGACAAAACAATAGAATGCCCCCTCCCCCCAATCTAGGGGTCTATACATTAGCTAACACACAGGAAACCCAAGTATTGCCAGCAGTGCTGACAGTATTATCTAAACAATTTATAAAACATATACTAACTTTTAAACATGTTCCTTTCTCACTTGGTTGTCCAAAAAGTCTTCGGAAAGTATCTCTTAAAAAATAGCAAAATAGCCAACAGTTACTATACCCTAGATAAACTGGTGCCGTGTTTCTGTTATGTATAAAGTCTGAAGCATTAATATGAAGAAGGTATGTAACGACCTATGTAACCTATGCATAAAGACCAGAATAAAGCCGAGGCCAAGAAATGCTTTTTCCTAAAATTATGGAAAACATCATATGTCACTTGAAAGAACAGTAGTAGTAGTGACTTAATTAAGTAATCAACCACAATTTCATTGCCATAATATTAAAATATGAAAAGTTACATTAGAAGGATTTGTATGGGTAATACAGTTGAGACCTGACCAGCCTCCTTTTTTGTGTTTTTCATACATTTAAAATGCTCATATCTTAATATCACTTTAATTAAATACTTTGAAACTTTACACATTTACCTTTTTACTTATGTTCTTTTGGATAATGAAATTATTTTTTTATCAAAACTTAGGGTAATTATTTGTAAATTTATCTAAATTACTCCCTTTTCGAATTCGTCGAAGACTGCTGCATTCTTTGATTACAGACGCATATACTCAGCCTTAGCCTCATTTCAACGTCAAAATATTCACAAATACCACCAAGTAAAGAATACACAACCTTTTCAATAGAACCACTTTAAAATTCCACGGGTCTTCATGGAATATATGAATAATCTA
>JANTNT010104092.1:0-11090 GCA_024752375.1 Entacmaea quadricolor
AATTTCCAATGCCTGTATCTCATTCAATTTTACCCCAGTTGATACCAAACTTCAGAATTTTGTAAATCTTGATTAGCCTCTCTATGGTTTGGGAGTTTTTTGTTGATTCATTCACTATAAAGCGATTCGCCCCAGTCATTCACGGTTTGGCGGCAATGGCGTCATATACTAAAGCTACCAGAATGCTTTGCCCACTTTCTTTTGTAATATAATAAGCGTCAACAAGAGAGTATGAGGTACTCTCTTGGCGTCAACTGTTCTGCTATTCTCAAGGGGGAATAAAAATTTAAATAAGAAAGAAAATTTATAAAGCATTTTGGTAATTGTAGTCAAATGACAATTGTGCAAATGTCCTATTAATGCACTAGTCAAAGTAAACCTCTACCCGCCCCTCCCCCTCAACCCGGGACAGGGTGGGGGAAATGTGGGGCATAGGATCAGATATGACAAGCAATGATGCTCCAGGGGGTGTGGGGATAAAGTGAAGATTTGACTGGTGTGGGGGCAACAGTGGGGGGTTTATGTCGGGATATGGCTGTAGTTGGGAAGATAACTTGAATGTTTTTACGTAACCCCCGAGGTGGGGATTTGATTTTCGTTCTTGCTCTACCATGTGGGGTATTTACCAACATTTGTAAAGCCCAACTGTCAGATGCCCCACTAATCCCCACCCTGTCCCGGGTGGGGGTTTACTTTGACCAGTGCATAAGATATCCAGTGAAAATGTATATAATTCAACATTCAACGACCGTGGCTCTTAAATGGCCTCCATATTTAAGTATTGTTATTGGATAGTGTCTGTTTTCTCGTTTTCTGCCGGGTTGGTTTAAAGCTGAACCCATTTATAAGTCACGGTATCGCAAGTTTCCTACTCATAAAAAACTGATCTCCACTTAAAAATAACACTTTAATCTTTTGTTACCAGCACAAAAATGAGGCTTATTATATGTACCCTAGCTGCATATATTTAAGCACCTTTTGCATTCTGTCTATAAATAAATTATTTTTTAAGCTTTAGTTCAGTCGCATCTCACATGTGTCAAATGCATTACAAACAATAGATATAGGTGCCCTTCTTTGATCTAATTACATTCGGCACATGTAAGAAACAGGCCTAAAAGAAATGAAAAAGAAGGCCAGTAGAGCCGAGAAGAAGTGAGATCCAGGCCAGTGTAGAAGTGAATGTTACCCTGCCTATTTTAAACACACACTGTCTGTCTTTAGCATATGCCGTGAACATCATCAGCTGAGCGCGATCTTTAAAAGGGTGACCATCACTCCAGTATTTTGATGTTGTCTTGTTAATACGTAAGTAGATTCCTGAGAAGATAAAAATCCAGAAAGGACAGTTTATATAGAGACAGTTAACAGTAAAATGGTGCTGCTTGAATTTTTCCCAACACATCATATAAATAACATATCCATGCAAGTATTACCGGTTACCGTGTTGAGGTTGTTCAAAGTACCCCTACCCTTGGTAGCCGAAGAAGGGCTCAACTTGGAAAGGCTAGCATTGTAATTAGATAATTTCAATTTTCTCGTTTCGAATAGATTCAGAGCCGAAACCACTAAAAAGAGACGGATCATGATCAAGACGAGGCTGATCGAACGGCAAACTCACAGTTCAAAGGTGGAATTATATTTCACCCGTATAACATAGTCTAAACCGCCGGTTGAAGCCAGAAGATCTAATTTTAGATTCAGGGGTTCAACCCGTCTTAGATTATCACTTCCGCCAATCAACCACCATGTGCACTCAACCAAGTATTTTTCTTTTGAAAACTTGTCATTTAGCTGATCAAAATTCCAAATATTGGTGGTCGATTGGTGGAGGTAATAATCTAAGACGGGTTGAACCCCTGAATCTAAAATTAGATCTTTTGGCTTCAACTTTTAGAATGTTGACTTTGTGGAGGGAGGAAAACCATAGAACCCATAGAAAAACCCTTGAAGCAAGGGAGAATCAACAAACAACTCTACTCACATGAACCCGAGATCTGGAACAAACTCTGGGCCTAATCGGTAAAAGGCAATACGGCCGTCTCAGCGTCATATACCAATGGTTTCACGCTTCCCACATGAACTCTGCGCTGCAGTTAGTGTCGTAGACAGGGAGGGGTCGGGGAGTCGCCCGTGTCCCATACGTTTTCTCTCAAAAAAAACTGAACTACATGGACGTAGTATAATTTAATATTGAAAACTGTATCTCCCATAGATTTGGAAAATAAAAATAGTATGTATGAAAGACTTGATACGCAAACTAAAACTTTTGAAGGACGATGGAAATGCCATTTTCGAGCCTCTAAACCTAAAATTTTCTGGAAAAAGGTTTCTAGGAGGTGGTTGGTGCCCACACACCCTTGAGCTTTCCGCCTTGTACGGTGCTCTTTTCCAAGCCGCGGATGCCAAAACTCGCGGATTCCCCCACTTTTTACTAGCAGAGACTATTTTTTGCCCCTCCGTAGGACTGAGCGGGAGGCGAAAAATTGCCTTTTTCTCCTTCGACTTAACAGGATTACGGAGGGCAAGAAAAGACCTCTGCAAGCTACTCAACACACACACTTACGCTCTAATCTTGAAGTAACATATGAACGAGGACTAAGGGCCTTTTCTTTTTTTTTTTTTCTTTCTTATTTAGAAAAATCAACTTCATAAAAAGACAGCGAATGGTCTTTAGTATTTACGTGACATTAGTTATATTTTTTCAGATGAGCTTGTTTGTTTTTAATAATTTGTTTTTATTTGCCCGTGGCCCTTAGACTTCGTTTTCATTCTTTTGTCTTTGATCATTTCCGGCTTATGGCGAAAGCGTGTAGCTCATTACAACAGTGTATGAGTTGTTACCATACCTCCGCAAGTGTCTGTGATATATGCCGCACAGCAACACGGAAACAAGAAAATATAAATATGCGTGAAGAGAAAAACGCTTAAGTAAGCAAGTTTGAACACATTCCTTGAATAGGTAAATTCCTCAGAGATATATATGACACCGATCAAGCATGTTGCTCCATAGAAAAACCAATGCATTACAAACCACGGACAGTAGGCAGATACAGTATCTGATACTATTGCGCACAGATCCTCGTGGTAGTCTAAAGCAAGGTCGAACTGGTTTTCGGTGCCGTGATTTGGCTCCGCACTGGCAGAACTTAACCTTTCTCCATCAGGTAACGCTTCTATATTTTCTGCATCTTCTCTGATTTTTCGTTGTGTTTCTTCCCCTGGTTCTAATTTTTCCTGATCATTCCTTCCTTCTGTTCCAGCTTCTGCCTGCTCTGGAGTGACGGCTTGGCTGGGTCCTTGTTTGGATTCAACTGTGCTGGACGTTGTCTCACCTGATGTTGTTACCCTCTCGTCCCCCTGGGGTACAGAACCGCGTCGATTTTTGATCTCCATCTCTCGTATTCTCCGTATTGTATCGTTTGCCAAAGTGCCTGTTAATGTTAAACGCAATATTGAAGGAGTTTCTTAGACATCGACTTATATTTATTTTCATTTAATTTTTTTTAATGCTGCCCAAAAATTCTTACAAAACCGAACAGTTTTACAGTTATTCTATTAAAGACCCCATCAAAGCGAAAAAATTGTTTTAAATGACAAAGAAATATTTGGGAAATATGGGTATCGTTGGCTGTTAGTGTGCGCGCTTTAATTACCGCTGTGACCTAAGGTTCGATTTTCGGACTCAAAGTTACATGTGAGTAATGCTATTTGTTGGTTCTCTCCTTTGCTTCGAGTACCGTTTTTCTCCGGCTTCCTTCAGGATTTCCTCCCTCCGTAGAAATCAACACGCCAAATTGCACGTACACATCTAAACACGCTGAGCTCTTTTCCTTTACCGGACTGGACGCAAAGAAAAGGGTGGTGTGCCATGAAAAACAAGGGGTGGTTAATGTAGGAAATTGAACAACTCATTAGGGGTGGGTCGTGATAAAATCTTATGACTTTAACATATAACATACCATACATCCTGACAATGATGACAATGAAAAGTGTAATTTGGGGTGGGCCATTATGTTTTTCAGCCTTCACCCTGGGGTGGGTCACATAAAGTTTCAGCATGAATTCAGGGATGGCTCACAAGAAATTTTGAAAATTTAATTTTATGACCCATCCCTTCATTCTTTAGTTTATGGCCGGTTCCTAAGTGCTTTGTGGGTAAACACATTTTTTATAAATGTAAATTATCCTTAGAGCACGCGCAAGTTCATGATTTTTTTTTTTACTCACCCAAAGTAAGAGAAGAAATTGCAAACACGTGGCAGCCAACGATTGCGGCCCACTGTGCTATGAACTGCGCAGCTACTCCAGTTACCATAAGATAGAAGTACCAACCATCCTTAGGCTGAGACCGTATTAAATAGTAGAACAGCCCAACAGATGACAAGAATAAGACCGTCGTGAAGACTTGCGATGAAAAGATTATCTTTATCTGTATGTTCGACAAGTCGTCGTTGAGTGCATCTGAAGGACCGATGGCTTTGTTATTGTATCTCTGCCTTCTTGTTTTAATAAGTAGCAAAGAAATCAATAACAACGTGTAAGAGAAAAGGCCTCCGATAGACGCTAGTGTATAAACTGTATTGGACGTCTTACGGAAGGATGATCCGACTTTGCTCGAATTATAATTACTGATCTTTTCGACTTCTAGATCTTTGAGTTTCTTTACGAGAAATCCACAATCAAAGCCAGGACAACCACTGATGACGAACACGTCGTACACAAGCTGAAACACGCAAATTAATGACAAGAAAAAACTGATAATCAGTCCCCAGCCGGAAGGTTTCCAAAGGCATAGTGACATACAGATACATTGTAGTATTTTCTTCGCTACAATGTGTTTACTAAACTCCTCTTCCAAGCGTCCACGCCGGAAGTCCCTTTGGGGGACGTTGCGTGCGAGAAGTGGATCCCTTTCACTTAGAGACATTTGTTGTTCGACACCTAAGCAACAGCCCTTTTTTATAAAACTAATAAAGCCAGATAAAGCAAAAACATCTAGACTTAAAACAAATGTAAGAGTGGTTTCGGTATTGATCGCAAGCATCATGTGACCGGCTTTGATCATTTCTCGGAACTTGCTCAGAAATCCTGCAAAGCATTATGGGTTTAAATTTCTTTGACTTCCGTTTGCTTTTTGGGCTTTCAAGTGAGACGTCACAAAAAATATAGGTTTTTTTTTTTCACTAAATCTAACTCTTCATAGAGCACTAGTCAAAACATTGGCTGACAGAAAATCTAATGCTTCTAGCTCAATGAATTTTTTGCCAGTACCCTAACGGTGTTTTGTCTTATTTTTATTTATTTATTTTTTCCTTGTAGTTTTCAAAACTGAAAGAAGAATTTAAAAAACATCACACTTTTAAAACAGCCCTATAGTTTTAAAATCAATGTGGAATTAAATTAGAGGATTACAACTGATCAGCTAATGACTTGTCTGAGATCTAAAATATTCAACTTTTTGAGGCTGACCCGAAAAGACCATAAGGGACAGAGAGGGACTCTCGCAATGTTTCTGGAATATCTTAATTTCACTGAAGTTATTTTTAGAGCATGCGGACGTTCGAGAAAACAGTATCCGGTTTCAAGCGTGTAAACAAGGAAGATTGCAGGTTTCGAAAACTATCTTGATTCAACCAAACCTATCTTGATTCTTTTACTAAGCATCATAATAATCATTTTTTTGATCATAAAAGTAGTCTGAGCTGTGGAGAAGAATGGAAAAAAAAATTGAGAATTTGGTTGGTTTTTGACACACAGGTAGCCCAAGCTAACTATAAATAACAGTAGCTGTCAGCAAATAGTGTTTACTAAGACGAAATTAAGAAATTCTTGAAATTACTGATAATAATGACTGATGATTCAAATTAAAAAAATCCTAAAGGTGTGTGCGTCTTTTAACTGTGGTTAAATGTATTTTCCTGCGGTTCTATGGATAAACAGGGAAATATGCTCTCTTCGGTATCCGGTGTTGATTAAGGGTGGCGCATTGGAATGTTGCGCGTCGGTGAGTGCTATAAAATGGGCAATTACTCATTTTGTATTCATCTCGGTTCGCTCTTTCATCCTCGCGACTTAGTTAAGAGTCTGTTAAGTTTTTTGATAGTTAATGAGCAAGTAAATCGAAAAGAGCTTACTGCAATCTTGGAGGAATCCAATGCTCGAGTATTAAATCAGTTTGATGAGAAATTAACAAAGATAAAGACCAGGAAGCTCTTATTGATTCTGCAGTGAAAAGAATCAAGTTAGATTCTTCTGTCAAGTGGAATAAAGTTGGCAACGAAAAACAGTTCATCTTCAACGCTTCGATTGAGGAGAAATTTGACGTGACGCTGTCTGCTATCGACAAAGGAAAGTTGGCAAAAGCAAAGGAAGAGTTAGGCGAAGGTAAGAAACTGTTGAAGGATCGTCAAAAACAGATTTAATTAGCAGATCGGTCTGAGTGCGGTTGTGCGACGGTAACGAAGTACTTGGCCGATGATCTAGCAGACGGGGCCGAAGATGAAAAGCGTATCAGTAAGGCAGAAAAAGCGGCTAAGAAAGCCCTCGAAGACAAAAAAGCTTAAAAAGCTAAAAAGAATGCTAGTTCTTTCAAGCCTACTTATTGGAGTATGGGCACTGATAGTTCGGCTTATAGCGCTAGTGAAGGTAGAAGTGGCAGCAAGTTTTTTCGTGGCAGATTTCAATCGCAGTTCAACCGTTTTGGAAACTTCAATCCTACCTTCAGAAGAAGTGGAGTCTGTTTTGCATGTGGTGCAGAGGGACACTGGCGCGATTCCTGCCCTTCTATCAATCAGTGGTCAACAAGAAAACTCCCAGATAAGTATAGCAAGTGATTGTTTTGAATTTGAACAGTCTAATCGTACCTCAAAGTTCAAAGTTGGTTCTTAAAGACAAGAATATTAAGTTTTGGTCAGAGACTTTAAATGCCAGTCCATTTATTGTTGAAACTATTACTGAGGGGTACAGAATTCCGTTTTTTGAATTACCTGAAAAGTATGTTATTGCTAACCGATCTTCGGCTTTTAAATTTAAAGATTTTGTACGTAGACGAAGCAGTTAGTGATCTACTTGATCGGGGTTGTATTTTACAAGTAACCACACCTCCTAGGCTTGTGAACCCTCTGCACGTGGCTCAGCAGTCCAACAATGAAAAATGTAGACTTATTTTGGACTTGTCGTATACTTGAATAAATTTTATTTGGAAATTGTCAGTAAGATATGAAGACATTACAACAGTTTTGAAACTTTTTCAATCTGGATATTATTTCTTTACTTTTAACTTAAAATCTGGCTACCATCATAGAAAATTTTCCTGATCATCAAGAATATCTTGGTTTTTATGGCCACTACTGGGTCAAATCAAGTACTTTGTTTTTCGTGTATTGCCTTTTGGGTTAACTTCAGCTCCTTACATTTTCACGAAACTGTTGTGCCCTTTGATTCGTTACTGGAGGGGGTTGAGTCATCGTATTGTGTATGGAATCGGGGATTCTCACAGTGAAACCTCTTGCCTTGAGTTTAGTTCACTCTGCCGTTCTGATCTAATTTCGGCTGGTTTTTGCATCAATGATCAAAAGTCGGTGTGGAAACCTTTTCAGTCGGGGATTTGGCTCGGATATCATTTAGATTTAAACAGGGATTTGATTACTATTCCTGTTACTAAAGTCAAGCCTGTGGAGGTCAGTGGGTGATCTTTTTGGCAAGGGCTCACATTTGCAGCCAACATCAGTGTATGTTCAGTGTCTTGTCTTATGAAGCCAGTGGGTGGCTCATAAGCCTTGTGGGGAGGCTAGTATAACTAGTGAGTAACTCATAGCCAGTGGGTGGCCCATTTATTAGCCAGTAGGTGGCTTTTCCATTAGCCAGTTGGTGGCTCCTTTAGCATAAGTGCGGCTTATAAAATTTGTTAGTGATTGTTTAGCCAGTGGGTGGCAATTAAATAAGTGGGTACCTTGCCCGTTCTCGTTTTCTGTGTTGTGTTGCTATGCATGGGCGGGGTATCAATTAGGATTTAGAAGAGATGTATTTTCCTGCGGATAAGCAGGATAAGCAGGGAAATATGCTCTCTTCGGTATCCGGTGTTGATTAAGGGTGGCGCATTGGAATGTTGCGCGTTGGTGAGTGCTATAAAATGGGTCTGAGTTGCTCTTTTCGTATTCATCTCGGTTAGCTCTTTCATCATTGCGACTTAAGTTTTTGATATGTTTATTTCTGTTTGTTTTAATGGAGGTTATGGCCCTTAGTTTGTGATTTGCTCTCCCCTGTTGTTTTTGCTTTATTTCAGATGTCTTCACGACAGCTCCATGGCGTGATCTCTACTACGTCAGTCTCGTCAGTTCCCTCTCTTCAGTCCTTAGCCGAATTCCTCCCAGATGTAGTTATGGCTGGCAGAGCTTCAAATACTTGCACAAAGTACTCGTCTGCCTTTCTTCGGTGGAAAGCATGGTGTTCATCTCATCAATTACAGGCATCACCTGCTTCTCCCCATCATGTGGCTCTGTACTTAGAATGGCTGATGTTGGATGCTAAGTCTCCCGCCCCTTTAGAGACAGCTTTACATGCTATCGCCTGGGTACACCAGATTGCTGCTGTTCAGACGCCTACAGATCATCCTCTTGTCAAGCAAGTGTTAGCGGGCGGCAAGCGCATTCTGGCACGCCCCAAGTCCAAGAAGGAACCTATCACTGTTGAACACTTAGAGCAGCTAGTTGAGAAGAAAGGTCCTAGCACTTCGATATATGATCGTCGATCAGTTTCCTTATGTTTATTAGCTTTTGCTGCATTTTTGAGATTTGACGAGCTATCCAGCCTTTCAGTGGCTGATTTATCTTTTGGCGTTAATTATCTTGAAATCTATATCAGTACACAAAAAATGATCAACTACGGGATGGAAAAAGTATTGTTTTGCCGGCTTCTGGAAAACATACTTGCCCAGTTGCCATGGTTACAAGATATTTAAAAATGACTAACTTAGCTTCTAATGATGCACTGTTTTGTCAGATTTATAAATGTAATTCTGGCTACAAGCCAAGAACAAAACGCAAAGGTTTAAGCTACATGCACTAGGCTAAGAGAGTTAGTTTTTGAAGCCTTTCAAGGTATAGTTAGCGATATTTCTAACCTTGGCACCCACAGTCTTAGAAGTGGAGGTGCTTCCGTTGCTACTGCCGTAGGATTGTTTAAAAGGCACGGACGCTTGAAGAGTGAAAATGCCTAAGACGGCTATGTCAAGGATTATTTAGCTTCTCGCTTATCCGTTACGCAAGCATTGGGTATTTAAACCCTAGTTGTAATGACTAGCCCGGGGGTCACGTCGAAAGAAGGGGGTACAGCTGGCCCGGGGTTTTTTCCTCCGTTAGCAGTGAACGTTTTCGTCAGGGGTTTTTCACCCAGCTGTGTTCACTGCCCTCCCTTCACCAGTTGATGCAATTGTATTGATTGTTAAAGTACATTTGATTGGAAGGTAAACTTTTCCATTTATCAATCACAATAAACCAGTCGCGCCTCAATGCGAGCGCGGACCACACCACGATGTATGTTGTGTTGTTATGGGTGGGGGTATCAACTAGGATTTAGAAAAGAGAGTATGATAGCTAAAGATGGTTTTAATGGTGTTTTTTCGAAATGTTTCTAATTTTTATATATACACCTAATTCAGTGCAAGAACGTTGTCATATGAAAAAGAGCATTTGTGATTTAGTGAGAAAGAAATTTATTAAAAGGCAAAAGATCACAGAAGCTGAACTCTTTTGTCTTTTAATGAATTCCCTTTTCGCTAAATTACTGTTCTTTTTTGCGCATGACAACGTTCTTGCAATTAAGTGTATACATACTTTAAACAGGTACATAAATCTTATATTTGTGATGAATTTCACGAATATAGTAGAAATCGATTTATATATCGTGCCTATTCGTATTGGCGATTCTGATCTATCTAGCCGATACTCTGTCGGCGCTGACCAAAACTAGAGACGGATGTTTATAAAGAACTTATGCATAAGTCAACGAAAACCCTAACCCCCCAATCCCGAGACAATAGGGACGAAATTGTATTTTTTGTGAAATCGAAAGCCATCCTTGCTCTATAAGCATGCAAAACATCAAAAGAACATTGTTGGGGTTTGAATTAGGGTCCCCCCTGTCCCTTATGACAAGGCTTGATCTTTTTGGACGGTTTCTTTACTTTCACAAGATATTTTGACACAATCACTTCGCTCGGTCACACAATTCTTGACTCCTAATCGAGCAATCGGCGGTCGGCTATAAAACGGTAAAAACTACAAAATAAAACCTATAATTATACGCGAATTACAAAGGTTTACACAAATAACGGTGAAAATACTCCTTACGATCTTGCAGGGCTTACAAAAACTGTCCTTTTTTGCGCAAAAAACCAAAACAAGGCGATTATCAAAGCGTAAACTCTCAAAGCACAAACTAAATCTCACTCGAGCCTCGTGTTTTCTTTACACAGGAACAAACATTGATATACAATCTGTGTTGAATGTTTTCGTTCTTTTCACTGTTCTTAGTTTTATTTCTGAGGTCCTCCCAGGGGTTTTAGGGAACAAGCGAGGGAACAGGAGCCTTTATTTTTAGGGAACAGGGGATATTGTAACACTATTTTCAGGGAACAAGGGAACTCCTGATTATCATACTGTTGGGAACTGAAGGGAATACGAATTTTCTACTTTAAAAAAGATTATTTTTAACTTTCTGATTGGTCAATTCTGATTTTTTGATTGACGGCCTACTTTGATTGACGGCAACCTAACACAAATAACGCAATAAGGCGTATACAAGAAATCTAATGAGTTCACAATGTGACGAAAGGAATTCATATTAAACAATTGTTGTCGTTCGTGTGGGCTTCCTGTGGTTTTTTAAGTTTGGGTTTCTTGTCTCTAAAATGCTAGGTTCCACAGTCAATCAAGATGGCGAACGATGTATTGTTATTCGGTTGTTGCTAGATCCAACATGATCTCTTCCTCAAATTAACGATTATCCTTAATTGTCAAATCGCCTCAAATTAACCATAATCATTAATTTGAGGCCATGAATTACTAATTAATTTAAGGCAGTGGATG
>JANTNT010104203.1:0-10386 GCA_024752375.1 Entacmaea quadricolor
AGCCAAAAAAATACAAATTATTGGGGATGGGCCACCTGGAAAAAAACATACATGAAGGGTTGGGCCATCAAAAAAATATATAGTTTTTTTTAAATTTCCCCAACCCCCCCCCCCCCCATAAAAAATGAATGGTCCCTTAAATATCATGCACACTTTGCATATTGTAAGTATGAGTATCTACTATAAACACATTAAAGCTACACATAAAGCATAAGTGAACAATATAAGTCATAGTTTACCGAGGAAAACTTATTTTCCCCTATTTCTAGGAGAATTTGACTAGTTTCCGGAAACTAGGTGAACTAGTGCTGGATCCCCCCCTGGTTCAGGTATTTAGCAAGAACCATGATAAGGTCATGCTGTGTTCGAATTCCTCATCCAAATGAAAGCCTCTTTGCAATAAAGGCTTTTTCGGGATCTTGCAGAATCTTACCTTTTCACCGAGTAAGTTTCTTTTTTAGCAGAATTGTCCATTAAAATTCAGTGGCTGAAGTACAGTTCTCCCTTCGGAATGACTATATTAGACGATACCATTTTCATAATAGTTTGTTATTTTCTGATGTTATGATTTATTATTACTACCAAATATTATATTATATTCTTATTACATACATTTTTATCAAACTGTTTATCAAACCATGGCCAAGAAAATAAAATCATGCAGTAAAGATCAAATAATTTTAATTCATGTCAGTAAAAGTATTTTTTATAAATTTGATAACTAATTTATTCTACAAAACCTTTTTAAAGTTATTTTTTTACATTTGTGTTTATTTTACTACTCTTTATTCTTTTTAAATTTCAACTCCTACCTAGTAATTTAGATTTACGGTTATTATACTACAACTTTGCCGATGCTTTTCTTTAAGGTATTAGATCAGATTTTGTATGACAGTAAACAAATTATATTCTTGACTTGCATGTGACGTCACGAGAAAACTGAAATCCAAACTATTCACCTCACAAAACTGATTGTTGAATATATTGTTTATATCGTTATAAGAAAAGTCTTACCAAATTAATTTTATTCCATGTGTTATTTAAAAAAGTGAGGTGTTTGCAATATTAACATGGTTTTCAGCCTTCGTAATTTGGCCGCCATGTTTGTACCCTTCAAAGGGACATAAAGATGGCGGACCCATATATTTCAATTAAATTACGGACATAGTTAATTGCTCATATCTTCGTATCTAAAACTTCTTTTAACTAGAACTTTGGCTGAGATATATGGTTTTGCGTGTTCTTTCGGTCTATCAAGGATTTGTTCAATATAAGGGCCGGAAAAATTTTCGATGACATAGGTTAAAGTCAAGAATTGAACACACGAAGAACGGTGGAATGCTCACGACACGGTAGCGTCCCGCTTTGGACACGTCAAGTCACGGTAACGATACAGTGACGGTCACGGCGCTTTCATTGCAAAAGCACGGTACTGTCAACCCAATCCATGAGGCTAAGATATAGAAAAATGATTCCGTTCAACAACATGCGACTAGTTTTCATCCAATCATAAAACTGGAGGTAAATCATAAAAACGGTACCATCACTGTAACGGGCACGGACACGGTCACGATGTTATCACAGTGGCGGCACGTCCGTACCGTACGTTTTTCACAATCATACAAAATCTGCTGACAACTTCTCATATTTTATATTCCGTAAAAATCAAAATCATCTTTAAAATTATTTAAATACAATTTGTTTGTACACCATACCATAACACAATAACCTATGTTTCTTTACGATTATCATTTATTTCTAACTTTAGACACTTTCCATCATATTTATTATTTGTATTGTACTCACCCAAATGGAAATATGGCGTCACTTGGACTTCTATTATATACATTTTTAAAATTTATTTTTATAGTTAATTTTGGATTATACATTACTTTACTTATCTAAGACGAGATTAAAATCTGTTTTATCCAATGGATCTGTTTCACTTTTGTTTTTAATGATATTATTATTATTATCTTTGTTCTTTTTTTCGATATTCGTCTTCTTTTTGCTATTTACTGCACAACACTGAGCAGGACACAAATAGGAACAACCAGACGAACATTTTTCTGGACACTTACCCAAAGGACTGTCAAGAAGCACGGATAAAGTATGCACAAGTTTTGCTTTACTTTCAGAAGACAACTCGTTCGAATCAGAAGTTACAGAGGCTGGCGCTTTTACTGAAGGCTTTTCCCCGGCAGTAGTTGAATATTTTGACTTTGTTGTCATTTTCGACGCATTTGTAGTTTTTGTTTTAGATAAAGAACGACCTAAAGCCCTTTCATTAATTGATGTTCTTCGACAGCAGGTTTGTGGGCAGGAAAGAGGGCAATTTGTCATGCACTGCGCAGGACAGGAAGTAACTACAGGTGAAGTAATGCTTTCACCTTTCTCGTTTTCGAAAAGCATGGATGTCGCAGTTGGGTTAATAGGTGGAGGTATGTCATCCGGGGCGCAGCAACGTACTGGACAATAAGCCTGACAATTTGTGTGACAGTTGGCTGGGCAAGCTTCATGTGAGCAACAATGTGAAGGGCAAGACGAAGAGCAATGCATATCACATTCATCTGGGCACTCAGATATTGGAATCACTTTAGGAAGATATGGTTCCGTGCAGCATTTTGGCGGGCATGTTGCTGCACAAGTGCTACCACAGTGTTGTGGACACGTTTTGGCTTTATGTACGGTGACTGGAAATACTTTAACTTTACAACAGTGTTGAAGACAAGAAGGTAAGCAGTTTGTTGTACAACCTTCAGGGCATGATGAAGTTGATGGGGCTGCGACTGGTGGTGCTATAACATGAAAAGGAATAACGGGCCATGTAAAGGACAAAACGTTACAAACCACATTGAAAGACAACTGTATTTTTTGCCGTATTTCTATCTTATCTCAAAACAGGTCCAATACTTCTCCCCTTAAGATAATGTTAGGAGAGTGCAAGATTACTTAGGGAGAAGATTAAGTGCAGAAATGAAAGATTCGCAATCATATGTTGCAAGTTACTTACCAACGCAGTGTTTACCGTCAAAATAATAGCCGTTTCCACATACGCATGCACCTCGCATACAGTGTGAGTTAGAAGGGCAGCTCTGGCAGTTGTCGACTTTAGAACGGCAATAAGATAAAGAAGAAATTGAGATTAAACATTCCCTCTAAACAAAATAGCGCACAAACCTCGATATGAATTATATGAATTATAGTAAATGATCACAAGCTGTCATGTCCAAAAAAAATTTGGGTCAAGGTCGAAAAGTTGTCTTACCATTGCATACTTGTCCATTCCCTGTGTATCCAGGGTTACACACACATTCATTTGCGATACATGTAGCATATTTGTGGCAACGATGACATCTTTTAACTGGAAAAAGGCAAAGAAGGACCGATTAGATAGTACTCAAATGAAAAAACTTTAATTTTCACTACATGAATAGGATGTGCCCTAATAGAATTCATTGCAGCAAAACAACATCGTAGATATCAGTGTACTTTTAGAATTTTTCTCTAGCTGAAGAATTTAAATATTTTCATCTTATCTTCCTGCTTTTGTATTTCTTGATATTTGTGTAATAAAATCACAGGACAAAATGAAATTACTGAACCCTATTATTTAACTGAATCTGAATCCAACAATGTGTTATGCTCTTTCTCGCTTATTGCCTACCGAATGTGATATATGCGTCTTACTTTTCACACACTGAAATCCATCCCCCTTGTATCCAATACGACATCGACATGCTCCATGAATGCAGATAGCGTGTAAATCGCATTGGTCGCAATCATCAACTGAAAGATTAATCAAATTATACCAAGTTAGACAATGCCTATAAAACCAGGTAGACAGAAAACAACTTAGCTATTCAAAGCTCATCATGAAGCTCGAACTGTGATGAAGCATTTCTGGCTACGTAACTGGTAGAAGAATGCTCTACAGAGCAAGCAAAATTCTAAGTCGCATTTCATTAGCTGAGAGAATCATGTTCATGCGAAGTTATTGCGCTCGATGTGGCAGCAGTAGAATTTAATCACACTGTTGCATGCTACGTTCCCTTCTAGTACCACGTAAAATTCAGTTGAAGAGATGGGAAAAAAAGAGCATTGTAGAGGATGCAACACCGAATCGTGTCAAGGGAGCAAGGCAGCGTATGGTGGGGTTCTTTTGAGCTCGCTCATATAGTAGTAAAACAGCTAATGTATGTCATCCGCTGGATATTGAACGCGCGGGTTTGATATTTACTGTGTATTAGCCACTGGAGCGCGCGCTGTTAATCAGTTACTCAATGCTAATTACAGGCCATAAAAAATGTCCAAATTAAAGATTTAAACAGTCAAAATGACGGGGGAAATATTTTGCAATCAAAGAGGTATATTCAAATATATCATGACATCAATTTTTCCAACCACTAACATATTTGGTGCTATTTCTATAAAAAAAAACCCCTGATTTTTGGACATTCTGTTTAAAAATCAATGGGATTTAAATGCTAGTTAACCTTACATAAAATATACTAGTTCTGGCTGCAAAACAATGTGTTGAATACTTGTCTCGTGTTGATTTTAACAATAAGATGATCTTTTAACAGAAAACAACAGTTGATGACTTACTGTCGCAGTCTTGTCCTCTGTAGGCACCAATACATTTACATGTGTACCCTGTACCAGTTTCTTGGCATGTACCCCCGTGAAGACAAGGGTTTGGATGACAGAAATGAGGAACTGCAAGTTAGTTTTAAAATATGAATCAGAAGAGGATATATATAAAATGCTATTTATATAATGCTCTTTCGTGGCATACCATGGAATATCTCATAAAATATCCAACGCGTCGACATTTGTATTTTCACGTATTTTCTTTTCATGTACACGAGCTTTTAGGGCATTTTTAAAATCCCATGCCTTAGAAAATACCTTAATATTTTAAGAATAATTGAAGCACAAAATGAGAGCAAACTCCGACGGATATGGAACGACTTTCTTGCATTATAATTGGCTGTATAATTGGCTATATTTCGCTTGGTTTTGTTTGGCAATGCCGATTTTTGGTGTACAAACATGGTTTCTTGGCTTTCTTTTTGTAGAACTCAAATGAGGAGTTACCCTGGTTGGAAATATTTATGGTGATGTCAAGTAAGGAAAGTGCGTGTTCTGGTGTAATGGTAGGTGTCTCAATTTCGAATTTGATTTTCTCGTGTTGCTCGTTCATTTTTTGTTGTATATATTGTTTATTTACCCCTTTGTACATACATTCCATCTCACATCCACTGTTACATACATTCCATTTCACATCTATTGTTTCTTACACTCTATTAGTATCCTTGTGTATATGTAAATTTCATTCTCCTGATGATGTTGGCGTCCGACGAAAGCTCGAGGTTTTAAGAGTTTTTTAAAAACTTTTTTAATATCCTTTTTACAGTAGTGTCCGGCCTTATAAGTTATATTCTTTTACATTGTATTTTTTAAGTTGTAGAATAAAATATGGTATAGTACAAGTTTGTCCCTTACTTTTTAAAATATAATTTTTGAGTTTCAGATTTGGTTTGAAAAAAAATTTACGGGATTACTTGATTTATTATCTACAATAACTGTACAAGTTGTACAAAGCAATGACACGAACCATGGTAAATAAGAGGACATACCATTAGACAACATTATGAATTTGTTAAGTATTACCTTCTTCCTGACACGTTTTTCCTTTGTAACCATCAGTGCAGATACAACGAAACGTATCACCTTCAGTAATGCATGTCCCCCCGTGTTGACATGGTGATGAAGCACACGGGTCTATTTTACGAGGAGGGGCAGCTAAATAACAAAATACGTGACTTGTGACGTTTGATAGCATGGTTTATCAGTAATAGGGCGCTTGCATGATAGCGTCATCTGACTACCACTACCAGAATGCTTGCTCGATTTTGGGATTTTTCATTTTTATTCAAATTTTTATTCTCTCATGAAAAAAGTAAGAAAATTAGTGTTAATTAACTAACAAAAGAAAAGAGGCAAAGCATTCTGATAGTGGTAGTTAAATAACGTCATCATGCAAACGGCGTATTGATAACATTGGACTATTGGACTATTGGACTCTTAAGCGTAACGACATTTCCAATGAGAATGACTTCCAGTTCCAAGTTAAAGAAAAAACATTTTTGAATTTTTGCTTGTTAGTGGGATGTTTTCTTATTGTATCTAATTGTTGCAAGTAAGAGAAAAAATTGCGACTTTACGTTAGCCGTGAAATTTAAAATACATTATCAGGGGCAGGTCAAGGATTTTCGAAGTAGGGGGTGACTTATATGCAAAGTTCGCGCTCACCAATAAATATACCGCAGGAAATCCATAAAAGGCGGGAAGATTGCAAAGGGGGAGAGAGACTAGACACCCTTTTCATCATCCCTGGATCGGCGCCTGATTATAATCAAAAAACTATATTAGTATTACCTAGGTCTTTCTCGCAGTTAATGCCGCTAAACCCTGGTTCACAAACACAGTTATGTCCTTGAGGTAACTCCTGGCACGTCCCTCCATTTTGACATGGATTTGGCATACAAAACCTTGGATTTGATGCTTAAATAAAAAAGACAATAAGAATTATTAATCAGCACTAGGCACGACTGGTAATATTGGTAACAAGCAATCCCGCATAACGTTAGATATTGCGTTACTAATGTTTTATTAGGAAACCATTTCATACAATTTATGGTTTTCAAATGGGTCCTAATTACAACATAAATAGTATATCTTAATAATAGTTAATAAACAATATATAGTTCAACAGGTTTAGTTCAATTACATAGCAAAAAAAAAAAAAAGACTTGAAAGTGTCAATAGTAGTGCTGTTTCTTATGTATAGAGGGAGAGAATTCCATTCTTTAACAGCATGGTAGCATAAACGTTGCTTCCCCCAGTTGGTCTTAACTGCGGGCAGACAGAAGTTTTGAGAGTTTCTTGTATTATATCGGTGTACATCATGCAATTTCACTAGACTGAGATGGGATGCTAGTAGGTTGTTCTTGCATTTGAAAATGTAAAGGCATCTGTGGTACTGTTAGATATCTCCTCATCTTGTCATACTGCTGGGGAACGGTACTGTCACTGGCACAGTTGGCATACTGTAAGTTTTGCCACCACGGTAGAAAAAGACAGGGTTGCTATGTATTCACTATTTGCTTTGGAAACAAGTTGAAAGAGAAATAGTTTCTACTATTTCATTCTATATATCTAGCATTATTTCCAGCAATTGACTTAATAACTAAGGCACAAAAGAGCGTTTTCATTTAATCCTTGGAGAATTAAATAACAATGGTGGCCATGTTGGTGTACCTCGTGTAACAAGAGAAGCTAATAAGGAATGCTTTGTTTGAGGTACACCAAAATGGCGGCCATAACGTCACATGAAAACGCTCCATATAAAACCCTGTAGCAATTTCTAAAGCTGAATTTGGAGGACAAGAAAATAAGAATTTATATTTAAGCGAGTGGAAATATATTGGTTTGTGTCCTCTAGAACGAAGATATATTGCAGAGTTGAAATATAGATTTTGGACTTGAAACAAGTATAAAAATACCTAAGCTTAACTGCTTAAATAAAGCAATGTTCATTTTCGAATATTTTTTGCCAAGTAATTTCTATTTTTTTATGGTGTTACCAGCGTGTTAATAAGTCAAGTACCTACCTCCATCTTTGAAACATTCGTCCTTGGTACCCTCGCCTGAATACCCACTGTCGCACACACACTTACCATCCTCACAGTGTGCATGCACGTCACACAGAGAACACTTATCCTCTGTTACAAAGACAAAGATACAATAATTCATATGGTTTGTAGTACTTTGAATTACTACTTTATGTTACGTCATATTTTTACTGGAATACCTGTGGTAGCCCACCCGTAAAATACCTTTGTTATTTGTTGTTTTTTTTCTTCTGCGCGACAAATTGACAAAGTTTACGCAACAGTCTATCACGTCGCCACCACAGGGCTTCCAAGACGATTTTAATCAGAAGTTAACAAAATAGCAGCTGTCAATGTAAGTCGGGCCTTTGAGCTTATGGCAGACGTCAACTTTTGTGAATGTCAATCAAATTTTCGGTATAGATGACTTAAGTCACGTGACACAAAACAATCTCCGCATGCGTTGTTTTAATTTACCGCTGTCCCAAAGTTAATTCTAAACCAAAATTAGTTTAGTTATGAATGTGCGCGAATTACGGTGTCACAATTCAAGTAATTCAAAGACCTCATAGCGATATTTATGCACAAACAATCTAAACAGGAAACATATAAGGGCTGTGAAACTACCCAGTTCATTTTACAGAAAAATGTACTAATAGCCGATTTCCGAGATACGCTGCAATTCCCGTGAACAAAAGTTTCAAGTCGAGGCTTCGTGCAAAAATCAGCAAATATATAAAAACCTCGACTTGAAACTATTGTTTTTATTCAAACAATAGTTTGCGGGAATAAAAGCGTATCTCGGAAAAGGCCTATTGAATCCTTATTCAGAAGAATTTTTACAGGAAGAAAATTGATCTACTTTATGTTCCGGTGCTATATAAATAAATAACAAAACCTTGTGACAACATCTAAATCGAAATATCTAAACGGCAAATTATTGCTATATTTAATGGTTTGAAGACTCATAGATCAAAAGAATCATGGGGAGATGCCGTATCGAGTAAGGTAAAAGATTGACAATCTATCCTAGATCTCATTTAAAATGAAGGATCGAAAGAAATAAACTGTATTGTAATATAAACAGAATGAGGTCATACTTAGTTTAAAAGGAACATTTTATTGAAAGAAATGACTTAAATAACAAAGAACTACATAAATTACGAGTTCGAAGGACAATTAATAGGGTCGATTCACGCTCTTACCAGAGAGAAGAAGTATTTAAAGTCAGTGATATCAAGAATCTGAACTACCGTACCATTCAAAGCTTCGACCAAATATGAAAGCATGTGCTTCATCACGTATCCTGATAGGCCCAGACAAGAGGCAGACTTTATGTCGCCGACACAGGGCACCCGATGTTTCCCCATCATACCCACCAACTCGCAAAATTGTTTATTCAAGTGTAAGGTCCATAATAAGATTCACAATCAAACATTAAACAGAATAATCCAGGCAACCTTTTTTAAATCAGCACAAAAATATGGCTTATTGTGTACTTACTCTGCATGTAATTCAACGATATTTGGTCTATAGCAAGCTTAGACAATCCGTCAAGGCAGCTCAGTGAACGCCTATATGGCGTCTAGTTTTTGTCATTTTTGTCTTCCCCTTTTCGACAAAGTGACAAAGTTGCGCAATAATACCCAATGACCACTGGAGCCTCAAGACTCCCCGCCCCACTAGACTGCAAAGCAGTCCCTACTTTTTCCCATTCACTCCTCATTCCTTCTAAGCCATGGAACTTCATCTTGTCTCTACCGATAATTGCTGAAAAAGTAGGGTAGGGATTGTTGCGTTCTACTCCCCCACCTCCCCGCCACCATCCATCCTGTTCCACCCATGTATCCCAGTCTACGCTGCAACCAGCGTCTTGTTAAAGTTATAGTTACCTTCACATCGAGGGCCTTGGAAACGTTTTGCACATTTACACAAATATGATTTTCCCTTTGGAATGCATGTTGCTCCATTTTCACAGGGGTTTGGTTCACAGGCCGTCGTTTCTTCAGTTAACACGAAAAAAAATTGATCAATATACCCAGGCAAATACAAAATTCATAATACGTTATAATTGGTGGTGCTGCTTTAATATTCGGATTCCGTTTTTGAAGGACAGAAAACTGAAAACATTGGCTAATGTGATAGAAAGGATTTTATCAAAGATTCTTCATAGCATTCTTTTTTATTACTTATTTTTAACCAACTTCTCTGTTGTTACGTAATGTGCGCTTCAAAGAATAATTTGTCTGACACAAGAACGTTTTAGACGAAAAAATGATTAAAAGAAGAGTATAAAATTCATATACCTTCACAATTAGTTCCTGTGTATTCCTCAGCACATATACAGGTATAGGTTCCTGTCTTCTCGTTATCGAGACACGTTCCTCCATGTTGACACGGCTGACTTTTACAAGGTAACGTTTCTTTAAGTAAAAATCAATGATTATGGGTAAGAGACTGATGTGAGTGCTTTACCGGCTAATACACACCTCATTTCTAACCACTTCTTATACAGCTATTTCAAAAAACGTTGAATCAGACTGAATAGTGTAATCCAAGACCAAAATGTATTGTTGGTCATGTGACATCATCTTAAGAAGTTAGGGACCATTCATTTTTTATGGGGTTGGGGGGGGGGGGGGGGGGGCGGGGAAAATGTCAAAAACACTATATTTTGTTTTCTTCGCCACCGCCTGCATGATTGTTT
>JANTNT010104314.1:0-11083 GCA_024752375.1 Entacmaea quadricolor
CTGTTTTACCATCTTGTCTCAGACAAGTGTCCTATTGAACCGAGTGGAAGGCCTATAGGAGTGTGCAGAGTTTCTATTGATGTTTTCAGTGATGCTCCAGGGTCTTGTCTGCATGTCCTCAAGGTAAAGCCAACTGGATTTTAGATTGCCGATTCTTCTTTCAGAGTCGTTTAAGGAATCCATGATTACCTATGAAAAATGGAAAAAATGATTAACTATAAGTCATCATAAACAGCATCATTTGGCAGCAACTTTATTGCTAAAATCAGCAGCAGCAACAACAAGAACAACAATAGCAACAACAACAGCAGAAGCAACAACAGCAAAACAGCAGCAGAAGAAACAACAACACTAAAAGTGGCAGCAACAACAAAAGTAGCAGCAGCAACAGCAGTAGTAGCAACAGCAGCAGCAACAGTAAAAGAGCATTTTTTCCGACTCCAACTCTACCTTGGTAGCCTTTCTCTGGTTTCTATTTTCATGTAACATATTCACATCAAATTCCCCACTCCTCTTGTTCATTGTCATCTGATCCCTCAAATGTGTTAATTCATTGTTATGCCTCTTACAGTTCTTCAGTTTATCTTGAAGTTCCTTCTCATTCAGCTTGTTTTCAAGGAGTTTAATTTTCATGTTTTGTTGCTCCAACGTCACACGATAGTTATCGTCTAACACACTGGCAAGATTCTCTTTCTCGTCATGCAAGCGATGAACCTGTCCCTGTAGTTCTTCGCTGCCGTTCACGAGCTTCTCTATTTCTTCTTCTTTATATCTGATATCGTCTTCAAGCTCAGTAACACGTCCCTTGGAAAATATGAAGAGCTTTTTGATTTCTTCTTTTTCTAACTGTTCGTTCTCGACTTTCATTTTCAGCTCGGATATCTTGCCTTTTAATACTTCAATTTCATTCTTTAGATGATCTTCAAACTGGATCCTCTGTTTCATATAGAGATGAAAGTCTTCTATCTTAGTATTAGCTCTTTTGGTTTCAGAGATAAGCTCGTATTGCTGTCTTTTGTGTTCTGCGTTAGCCTCGTAATTTCGGTCTTCCAGCTCTGAAATCTCGAGCTTTAATTCCATTATTTGTTCCTTCAAGGCTTCTTCACGACCTTTTTGCTTCTTGAGCTCCTTTTTTAGTTTTTGAATGTAATACCTCAATTCTGTGGCTTTCTTCTGATCTTGTAGTGTTTGTTCACCTAGCTTACGTTTTACGTCAGAAAAGTTGGATTCATTCAACTCCATCTTTCTTATTTGAGCCATAAGTGTTTTATTGTTCTCGCGTTGGTTTTCAAGATCTGTCTGTAATCTGAAAACTGTATCCCGCGATGTTTGTGTCATTTTTGACACGCCAGACTGGAAGTCCTTGTATTCCATTGCAAGACTTTGTTTTTCTCCTGTAAATTAAATGTTAAATGATAAATTTACACATATTTTTATTTTCAGAACAAACTTAAATTGAAGAATTGTGATCGGATGGTGCGCGGAAGCCATCAGGTGAGTGTTACGGTAGCTCATTACAAACAAACATAAGAAAAATTAAGAAGAATGCTCTTTAGATAGTTTTAATGTGATGCCATGGCGGCCATGTTGGTGTACCTCAAACACAGCATCCTTCGTAAGTTTGTTTTAATAATCAGTCAGATTAATGTACATGAAGAATAAAGTATAAACAGCTTCTCTTGTTACACGAGATACACCAACATGGCTGCCATTGTCATCGTCACGCTCTATAGCTTTATAAAGAAAGCAGTTGGCGATACAGTAAATGGTGTACTAAAGGTATTCTTTGACCAAAACAGTATCTGTTATTTGTACTTTCACGTTATTTGTCCTCGTGTATAAATGTAGATCTAACAACCTCTTATCAGTACTTTGTTCTTCATTAATCTGACTGATTATTAATATTTCTTTAAAAATACTATATTCAATAATATTGCTCTCATTTTGTTTTCAAAACAAAATGGGTCAACGTACAAAAAGGTGAAGAAATTACACAAAACTTCACTCTTGGTTTTTTAATACTTACTACAGATGTTGGCATGCGAAGTTTCGAGTTTATTTATTCTGTTTTAACGTGCCGTCAGGGCCGCCATGTTGGTGTACAGCAAACAAAAGGTTTCTCATTAGTCTCTATTGTTATGTACACCAACATGGCTTCCATACCTTTGTTATTTTATTCCCTAAGGAATGGTTTAAAACCAATAATTGCTCATTTTCATGTGACTTTATAGTAATATATTCTCACCGGGCACCATCACTCCAGACGCCCAATTGGCTAATATTGATTAAGACGGGGGTGTATACCGGTCATGATTTAGGGTAATCAACACCTACGGCCTGTATTGTTCTCTATTGTTTATGCTATTGTTCTATTGTGCGATGGATGAATAGAACGAAGAATAGATACCTAAATCATGACTCATATGGAATGCCAGAATAGTCACGGGCCACTAAATTCCCCAAGCCTCATCGCGCTGGTGCCGGGTGAGAATAGTCACCATGTTGGTTGAATTTAACAAAATATTTTTTCGCTGTATTAATCAACATGCATGGCGGTGACGTCTTTCGTTATTAGCCATTTCAAAACGAGCAAGGGACTGTGACTGAGTTCATAACTTTAATCCAGTTAGAGTAATTGAAAAATGTCTCTGTCATAAGATAGAGCAGAAGAAAATAAATTAGCAGATTTACCAAGTTCCATGGTTTTTGATTGCATATTAACAATGTTATGACCTTTCGAATGTTGTAAAAATAAGAAAGAAATGTCTGGTGTCCAGCCAAACCATGATTCTCTGTATTTTCAGAAAATTATAGAAGCTTGCTATTTCGTATCTACTCGCCTTAACTTACTGAAATTTTACAAGCTTACTAATTGTGATGTGCTCTTTCTCATGAAATGATTTATTTTTCAATTATTTTAAATTTGAGAAACTAGGTCCCAGTCCCCTGCTCGCTTTGAAAATGGCTAACTTCATTCTCTTTGGAATGATTGCAAACCATCTAAGGACGTAAAGAATTCTGACCTTCTAGAGTCTTCATAGTTAATTCCAATGTATCAACTTTATCTAGTAGTTCCTTCTCGTTTTGTGTCATGTTCTCAATAAGCTTGCGCGAAGTCCTCATAGATGAAAAGTTGTCAGACTTGAGTTCATCCATCTCAAGCAACAAATTCTGTTTCTCTAAATTAAGAGTTTCGATCTGTGCATTTAGATCATTCTCTCTGGATTTATGTTGCAAGAGTTCTTCATTCAACTCAGCCATCTTTGACTTCGTATTTTCAATCATTGTTACAAATTCCTTTCTAAGAATCTGTATCTCTGTATCATTTTCCTTACGAAATCCCGCCTCACATTCCACAAGCTTTTCTATCTCCATCTTTAATTGTGTTCCCTCGTTCTCAAGAACTCGCACTCGTTCTTTCAATTCCATTTCTCGTCTGATTTGGATTTCGAGTTCCTTGTTTAAGTCGTCCACAGCCTTCTTGCTCTCCTCAACGTCTGTTTCTTTCTCCTCTGCAAGTTTTGTCGCCTGTTTTGTCAGGGAATCTATCATTTTGCGAAGCACTTTCTCCTGGTCGTATTGTTGTTGTAGTGTATTTGTAACTAGCTTGATCCTGTCTAGATAACTATTAGATTCATCAGCTTTCTCAAACATATTTTGTTTACTAAGTTCAGTTTTAATCATCAAGCAATCTTTTCTGAATTCGTCTATGGCAAGGTCGGTATCGCTGAGTTGTTGGCTAAGATTCTGCTCGCTTTGGATGCTGGTGTTTACTTTGTCCTCTCGTTCCTGTAACAAAAGTTCGAGAATGCAGATAAGATAAGATTGTTATTGACCCCCCAATCCCATCTGTCTTTTAAATTCATAACAATTTTCAACTTTATCTTGATGATGGATTTACAATTTAAAAAACTGAGGGACTCTACAAATATTAGGCAATGTAGTCTCTTGATAAGGGCTCTATTTGATTGATGAAGATTGTTATAAAACTCCTACCTCAGACAGTTTCTTGTATTTCTTTAACTTTGTTTCCTTGATACCTTTCTTGTTTGCTGTCATTGCAAGACTTGTGTTCAACTTTTCCATTTGCCCGACCAAATAACTTAAAGATTCATTTCTCTCTTTCAAACATTCCTCCAAATAATCTAAATGCAGCTTAAGATTCTTTTGTTCATCTGAACAACGGATTTCAAATTCTTCCTTCTGTTTCTCACTCTCCAAATGTGCAAGCTTCTCATCCATTACCTTCAATTGTTCTTCCATCCTCTTCTCTGAGTCGCAACGTTCCTTTAGTGATTGTTTTAAGCCCGAGATCCGGTCATTTAATCGAGTCTTTAACAACTCTTTCTCAATCCCTTCTGTTGTCTTCAATTTGTGGTAATTTTTAAGTTCGTGTTCAACTCTTTCTTTCTCACTTTTAATCTTATACACAGCCTCGACCAAATCCTCCATCTGTTTCAAGAACGTCTTGTCAGCGTCTTTCGAAGGTGAACTGCATCGATCAGATTCTTCAAAGTATGAATGGTTAAAACTTTGTTGAAATTCCATTAATTTCAACAATTTTTTAACCATTCTTTCACATTCAGCTTTCTCATCTTCTAAAATTGATATTTTAGAGTTTAGAGTCTGTACTTTTACGTACAGCTGGACATCAGAGGCATTTGTATTCTGAAGGCTGTTTTTCAATGTCTCGATACTTTGACGCAAATCACACTCGCAAGATTCTTCTGTTTGTTCCTCTTCTTCTGCAGCTCTGACAACAACAGCCTGAAGTTCCTCGACACGATCATTGTGGCGATTTAAATTCTCTGCAAGCTTTTTTACATTCCTGCGTAATTTATAATACTGTTCTTTGTACTTTTCTTTCAAATCCACATCGCAATTAGGTTTGTTCTTTTCTCTCCTGAGCTTGTTGACTAAAACTTCAATCTCATCAATTGTGGTCTTGTACTCCTTCTCTGCTTTATCCTTAGCTGTAACTGACTTAGCAAGATCTTCCTTTGCCTTTAATGTCCTTGTCATCGAAGAGATTATTTGGTTTTGTTGGATTCGCTCATTGTCTAAACGTGAGACTACTTGCTCTAAAGAAGACATTTTTTCTTGTAGCTCCAGCTCAGAGTGACTCTTACATCTCAGCTCTTTCTGTAGATCTTCAAGCTTCTCTTCTGAAGTTTTCTTAATTACAGTTATTTGAGCTTTTCTTTGTTTCAAGGTCTCTTCCATCTTCTCTCTTTCCTGTAATAGTTTTTTAATTCGCTCATTCAGTTCTTTCTCACGCTCGGTGCACTCATCAAGATAATTTTTGAGTTTCTGAAGCTTATTTCTAGTCTCTGTAGAAGTCAAGTGGTTCTCTAACCTTGTGTTTGCCAATTCTCGTCGCAAGTTCTTCTTAGTGGTTCTGATTCTAAAAAGTTTAAGCTTCATGTCTTCCACTTTCTTCACAAGCTGTTTCTCTTCCAATTCTTTTGCTTTCAGATGTTCCTGGAGGTTTTTCTTAGCATTTAAGGCTTCTAACAAGGTTTTTGATATATCCTCTCTTTCTGCTTTTCCAGCATTCAATTGAGAAATTCTAGCTTCAAGGAAATTCACCTTGTTTTCAAGCATCGCTTCGGAATGGCTGCTATCTTTCAGGCTTCTTTCCAATGCAACTATTTCCTCATGCGATTTTTGTTTCATTAGCGCTACTTCATCCTGAGCTTTCAGTTCCGCATTCTTTTTATTTTCAGCAAGTTCCAAAAGTTTAATCTCCATGGCATGCAGCTTTTCCCTGAGCTTCTCATTTTCATCATTCAATCGTTGGGTTAAGTTCTCCTTAGCGTTTATAGAATCCATCAGAGCCTGGATGTTCTTATCACTCTCAACCTTCTCTGCTTGAAATCGATTGACATGTAGTCTCAGAGCGTTTGCTCTCTGTTGGAGCTCTATTTCGGAATCCTGCCGACCTTGAAGTTGTTTTTCCAATTCCTTGATAATTTCTGATGAGCTCTCTCGTACAAGTTTTATCTCAGTCTCTCTTTCCATGATCTCTTCATCCGTCTTATCCTTTTCGTTTGTCAAAAATTCCTCGTCTTTCTTCTTTTTCGAGTGCAAATCTTTCAAACATGCCAATTCTTCCGGTAAAATGTTGCTTTCTCTCATGAAGTGTCCTATCTCTGCCATGCACATATCATAGCCTCCTGGCACCTGCACCATTTCTTCTCTTTGTTCCTTCAGTTCATTTTTGCCATCTTTATTCTCAGAATGAAGCTCTTGGAGCGACTGCTTCCTTGTCGTCATTACGTTCATTCCAGTTGCTGCTATACGATTTTGGTGTTCCATAACTTGAACACGATAAATGTCTATATCTTTTACTGCTTGGTCTCTAACATCAGCTAAGAGTTCAGTTAGGGTGTTATTTTCCATTTGTAGAATTCTCATTTGTTCTCCAATCTTTTCCAGGTCCACTTCCCTTTCTTTCAACTGATTATTTGCGTCTTCAAGCAAACCATACATTTCATTAACGTTCATACTATCATTCTCTTTATCCACCTGATCTTTTGTGGCGGTCTCAGAAAATGTCACTCTCCTGTCCATTAGCTCGTGTTCCAACCTTAGCTTCTCATCTTGTAGATTTTTGTTTTCATCTCTAAGGTTTTCTATCATGATTTTTAGCTCCTGTTCTCGAAAATCTTCTTGTATCATCTCTTCATTACTAGGCAAGTAAGCATTTCCGATAGCTTTAAGCAACCCAGTGACGTCATATACTATTTGCAAGCCATTTTCCATGGCTGACAAACAAGGATGGTCTTGATACCCTGGATGCTTAGCAGCAATTTTATCAACGCTGTCCAGGATATCAACCAAAGATTCAGTCTTGTTCTGCAGAGCACAGTGCAGGTTTTCAATTTCTTTCCTTGAGAAAGCCTGTTTTTCGTCATTGTCACGTTGAATCTTATGCATGTTCCTCTTTTGTTCACAAAGTTGCTTATGTAGCTTTTCGTTTTCAGACTCAAATTCTCCAATGTAGCTTTCCAATTCAATTATTTTATTCGAGTTTGTTGTATTGTTAATGTTAAGGGTATGTATTACACCCCTGAGAGCATCATTTGCCTCTAGCAAGTCTCGATATTCAACAAACATACCGTTCAGTTTCTGGTCTTTCATTTCAATAGTAATTCGAAGATCGTTCAAAATACGATCTTTATCAGTCATTTTTTGATTTAAGACATCTTCAGCCTTGGAGAGTTCTTGCTGTAGCTCCGAAATCCATTCATTAAGTTTGTCGCTTTTTGCATACGAAGTACTGACTACGTTTTCCAAATTTTTAAAATTTGCAGTCGCCTCCTCTAGCTTCTCCTGAAGGCTAGCTATTTCTTCATTGAGCTCAATGTTCTTTTTCTCAAGCTCGCTATAATCATTGTGGGAGTACGCCTTTGCTAACCTAACTTTGCTTTTAGTGATCTGTTCTCTAAGTTCTTCCGTCATAGCTGTGATCGAGTATGTCAACGTCTGCAGCTCGCTTTCTTGGTTTACTTGAGGCTGTTGATGTGAGCTGAATTTGCCGGCCTCTGCAAGTTCAATCGACAGAGGGTTTGACGGAGGCTCTTTGAGCTCGGTGTCTAAAAAACTGTCAGTAGCTAACTCTTTCCTTGCTTCTGAGATCTCATCATAAAGCTTTCTTAAATCTTTCACCACTTCTTTGACAGGTACCTCGTTGCAACGCTTTGTTAATTGGCTGCATTTGGAGTTAAGGATGTCATTTTCCTCTGTCAATCTTTGGATTCTGGATTTAAGCTGTTCGTCGTTTTGTGTTTGCTTGGTGTTTTTTTCTTTCAGTTCAGTATTTTCCTTCTTCTGTGTCTTCAGAGAAGCTTCACAGTGTTGAAGCTTGGTTTTCAGTGCTATATTTTCTTCTTCGATCTTCATGAGTTCGACATTTTTCAAGCTGCAGGTTCTACCCAATCCATGTTCCATTGAGTTCTTTACTACCTGCTCGTTATGTTTCTCAGTCCTTGATTCAGGCGAAGTCTCACTTACCACAGATGGAGATATATCTGCGTTGTGTTGCAGCTTTTTGGCGAGCTCCTCTTTTTCTGTTTTCAAAAAATCAAGGTCTACTTCAATTCTAGATATCTTGTTCTTGTACTTTCTATTTCTTTCCTGGGCTTGTAAAGCCTGCTGGGTTGTCTCAGATACTTGATTCTGGAGTTTTGAATTCTCGTGCCTCAGGATATTGTTCTCAGTACTCAAGGCAAAGATCATGGCTCTATTCTTATCAACTTCTTGGAAGTCTTTTGTGTATTCATTGAAGCTTTCCTGCAGTTCTTCATAGTCCTTACGACAACAATCCACCAAGTGTTGCATTAACGCAATTTCTCTGTCCTTTGATTGAATTGTTTTGTGTAGAACACTAACATTTCCCTCTTCATTTGTCTGTGAAGATTTCTCTTCTTTTGGTGCAGCTTTCGTCTGCAAAGTGTTCTCTCTAGGTGTTGCGGCGAGAGGCTGATGAACACCATCCAACTCTGTATCGCTTTTACTTCTAGCAACGGGTGTACCCTGATCTTTATCTTGAAGAAGCCTATCTGTAATTTCCATCATTCGATCTACTATTCTTTTCTCTGTAGCTCTGCGTCTTTCTTGCTCAGGATCTTTATCTTTCTTGTCGTCTGGTTCTTTTCGAGGTTTGGGTTTTCTTGGATCATTTGGATCATCACCCCCAGATCCTCCTGCTGTCCTGCCTTGAACATTACTAAGGCCACTAGTTTGACTCTTACTACTTCCCTCTCTTCTTTCACTCAGCTTGCTGTTTTGACCTCCAGTACCATTGACACCTGTTTCCTCCTTTGTCTTGTTTGTTTCGTTTGAAGTTGTTACAACTTCAAACGAAACATTTCCCTTTGTAGAGCAAGTTACAGAGGGAATTGTTATAGAGGGGGTTGTAGCAATTCCCTCTATAACTTGCTTTTCTTTCCTTCTGAGAAGAACTTCAGGCTTTCCGTTACTTTTAGTTGGACAGTTCTCTGCTGCTCGATTAGTTCTTGCTTTTGTGTTCTCTGTCTCCATGGGCCTTTTTGTGCGCACAGAATTGGCATTTACCTGGAAGAAATAGTGTTATGAGTTGTGTGGAAATAACAGGGACGGCGGATGCGGAGGGGGGTCTGGCCACTCAACTAAATTTTTAAGTCAGGATAAAAATTTAAAGAGTCTGCCTAGCAGAGTCAATGTTCTAGGGCTCGTGCCCTCAATGATTTTCCGACTCGATTTTTTTGGGCTCGTGCCTCATGATTTTGCACTTCCGCTACAGTAATAAAAATTAGAAATTGCAATTTTTCGTGTTTGTCGATTTCCGCTTGCTACTTCAATGGACAGCGTGCCCTCTCAGTGTGTTCTCATATATAGTATGGAATTAAGATCTGAAATCTAATATCCAAGGAAGAAAAACAGTGAAGTCAAGAAATAAACTGTATGAACTCTACTTAAAGCAATGTATACAAGTTTGTTACCGTTCACTTACCTTTTTTTCTTCATCGGATTTATCTGATGCGCATGCGTCACTTTGAACCTCCTTAGGAAAGTCATCAGGCTCAGAGTCGGTGCTGAAGAATTCATCTGAGTCAGTCTTGTAATCATGAACAAATTTGCAAAATTTTAAAGCTATACTGTCCTCGCTTTCTGAATTTTCGGCCTCTTCTTTTTTCTCTTCATCATATAAATCTTTTACCTCCCTCGGATCTTTCTTGGACATGCTTTCTGATTCAGTGTCACTGGCGTTTGATACATCCAATTCAGAGTCATTTTGAGAGATGGATTTGTTATGTTCTAATTTTAGGCTGTTTCCACTTTCAGAGCGTTCAACCTCTTGTTCTTTCTTCCAGTAAGACAAATCTTCTGTGTCTCTCTGAACGTCTTTTGTGGCGTGTTCAGCTTCAGAGTCAGTAGAGAAGAAGTATTCTGACCCAGTAATCTTAAAGTATAATGAATGATTGTTTTCATTGGACAGTTCTTCAACGTCACTCTGAACTTCATTGGGGATGCTTACTGGTTCAGAATAAGAAGTTAAGAGATCATCTGTTTCAGTATCATACTTAAAACTGAATTCATGCAGTTTGACTCCTAGGCTGCTTTCGCTAAATGAACTGTCGGATCCACATGTCTGTAAATGGTAGTCAAATAATTGATAATTTAATGAATGGATTGATGGATGATTGAAGGGAGGGAGAGAGGGATGACTGGGAAGGAGGGAGAGTGACAATTGGAGGGAGGGATAGATAATTGTAGGGAAGGAGGGAGGCTAGAAGAAATGATTGTAGGGAGGGAGGGATAGATGAATGATGGAGAAGGGAGGGCTAGATAGATGAATAATTGCAGGGAAGGAAGAAGGGATAGATGAATGACTGAAGGGAGGGAAGAAGCGATAGATGAATGACTGAAGAGAGGGTGGGATGAATGAATGGATGACTGTAGGGAGGGAAGGATGGATAGATGAATGATTGAAGGGATGGAGGGATGGATGGATGAATGATTGTAGGGAGGGAAGGAGGGATAGATAAAGGATTGAAGGGAGGGTGGTATGGATGATGGATGTTTGTAGGGAGGGAGGGAGGGATCATTGGATGGAGGGATGTAGGAGAGGGATTGGGTTATGGAAGGGTGGCGGGAGGAAGCAATGGGTCGAGGGATAGAGGGATGAATGGCGGAAAAGATGGATGAATAGGTGGATAGAGGGATGGATTGAAGAATGGAGCGATTTAGCGATAGAGGGAAGGATAGAAGAATAATGAGTTAACCAGATAACAGAGTGCTTTTGCAATAATCTATTTTTATGGGATAGTCAGTTGGATAACAAAACCTAAAAGACTTACAACCGTATCAAAAGCGCTACTACTCGCCCTTTCACACCGACTTCAAAAAGAAAAAACAATTAAGGAACCGTCAATATAAATATGATTTACTTTTGTTGTTTATGTTCTAGTTCCGGCAAAGATTTGACATACCTCTTTGGAAGTAACATCGTGGCCAGGTTTGCGAGAGTCAAGTGCATGTTCATTGCTGTTTAACTCTTCTTTTTCACTTTAAATATACAACGTAAAAGTAGGAATTA
>JANTNT010104425.1:0-21612 GCA_024752375.1 Entacmaea quadricolor
CTGGTTAGAGTCTTCCATGACCTACAATCTCCCATCATTTTGAGGTATATCCCCCACCTCATTTTTCTACCAAAAACAAAGTCAAGCATTTCCCCGACCCCAGGGACAATGCCCCACATTTCTCCCTGGTTAGCCAGGGGTTAGCCCCACTGGGGAAGCCGCTGATACGTGCATAACTGGGTTGTGCCAATCAAATTCTCAAAACCCCGAGAAAGTTATAGATTTTATCGTATATGGGGAGGACATTGTGATGTTATGTGATCATATCACTTCAGTTGGAAGCAAAACTCGTATAAAATTAATCCAATACTTATTTGAAATCACTTTCATTTTCTAAAATCAAAAATCACAGTCATTCTAATTATCTAATATTTAAATTATTTGATAACCTTTTGTATATCAGTTACGAATTGTATTATCTAGTATAAAATATACATTAAAATGCAAAATGTCTAGTGGCATGTCATTACAAATATTCCAAACATAAATCTAAGCCTTTAGCCTCTGCCAAGGTCTTGGCGAGCTGAAGGACAGGACTTGCTACAAGCGTCTTTCTTTTTCCGCGAATAACCGGATGTCTCAAAACACAAAATGAAATCGGATAGAAGCGACCGAACGTTATTAGACTTATATAGGCATGTCTAACATTTTAAAAAGTTTTCTTCAAGAGAAGGAATAGGGCTCTCCACAGCAGCCACTTTCACGATGGTAATATGGTATATTTATTCATATGCGTCGATTATTATGGCGGGTCAGTAAAAAGCACTTGAAATCGTGCTTTTATTGGTTCTGGGGATTAACCCTACTTAATTTGTTCCAATTTGTTTGTATTTTGCCGGATCTGACATATTCAAAGGAAAAGGAAAGGAAAGGAAAGGAAAGGAAAGGAAAGGAAAGGAAAGGAAAGGAAAGGAAAGGAAAGGAAAGGAAAGGAAAGGAGAGGAAAGGAAAAGAAGAAGAAGAAAAAAAAAAGAAAACAGATGTGGAGAGAGTGCACCCAGTTTTTGTTTCTAAGACAGTCAACCATATTTATGAACACATACTATGAGAGTAACCACATACCGATCACCTCAATGACATAATGACAAAGAACTGACCATGTTTATGACCATATACCACGAGGACTGGAATAACCATGTTTATGAACAAATACCATGAGTAACCACATGCCGATCACTTGTTTGACAATAAACCGACCATACATTCAACCAACGTGGTTCAGGTGCAGCATTGGTACAAACATCTTTTGTTCGTTTTGCCTTATTATGGTTTTGGTTGTACCGAAGCTAGACCAGAATGCTGTCACACCTTATTTCTCTAATTCAAGGCCTATGATCATGAGAGACACTACCTATCGATCAACTCAGTGACATCCTCTTACATTATTGGACCAAACGATCACGAGCGAAGAACAAAAACTTTACTACGTAGAGTTTCGTATCAGAATAGTACATTTGCACCATTGCGTCATCTGACTACAACTACCAGAATGCTTTACGAATTTTCTTATTCAAATTTTTATTCCCTCTTGAGAATAGCAGAACAATTGACACTAATTACTTTACAAAAGAAAGTAGGTAAAGAATTCTGGTAGTTGTAGTATATGACGCCATCATGCAAATGTTCTATTGCAGTTTGTATATAAGGGTTATAAATGTTCAAGTTCCAGCGATACCATTGTGTCCAGATCTGCGATCGTTCCTGGAAAAAAAGAAAAAGTACCAATAAGTAAAATAGATGCAACAACTGCTTATATAAACATGTTCAAGGTTATCTCGCTACTCGTAGTGTAAAATAACCCCGACGTAAGGAAACTATAGCATGTGTAGAAGCTCACGCTGATTCATTGATCCACTCGCCCAATTATAGCATGGCAGTTTTCCCAATGGAATATGGCATGTCTCACAAACACAATCTTAAAACAATCAGCTATTTTTTCCCTAATGCATTCTAAGAATACATAAAATTCAATCAAGACCTAGTTTAGCAATAAACGTCTTTTCCATGCCGTATTCCGATCAATTTTTTCCCCTCAGATGTCGGACGTAGCAAAAGTAACTAAGGAGCCATGCTTAGAACTATGAATTGAACAACGGATGTGAGAAAATCATAAAAAATGCGCTTGCCGAGCCAAGCGTTGTCCAGGTAGTTACCTTCCATTTTTGACATGTCGTCTAATGTCTTGAACACGTCATCACCACTAGACAAAGGACTTTCACCAGCCAATGAAGACGAATTTAATGGAGTTGTGTCTTGATGTCTGGTCAAGAGAAATAAAAAAGTCCATAAACTATCAGGGGAAGGGGTAGGAGATTTGAAATCAATATTGAAATAACGTGACCCTGCCAGACGATGAGAAGGAAATTTCTTGACTCTTCCCCTTGGTCTCACACAAAATGAACAGTACGGTATCATTGTCTTATTCTTTATAATCCTCCTTTTTTAGGTGGTTCAAAACGTAATGGTCCTTTCTTCAGCCAATACTCTCCTTTAATGCTAATTTATGACCGGTCCCAGTGTATTATGAATGATATTATAGGTATTACCTTCTTTTATCGGGACTTTCTTGTGCTGTGGCAAAATAGAATATGATTAAGAATAAGTACATTGGAACCGAATAGAGGTTTTGCACAATCATGTGACGGAAATTATTTCATGTTACGATGGAACAATAATAAGTGGCCACCTTCCATAAATAGACAACCCTAGTAAGTGGATAGACAACCCTAGTAAGTGGATAGACAACCCTAGTAAGTGGATGGACAACCCTAGTAAGTGGATAGACAATCCTAGTAAGTGGATGGACAACCCTAGTAACTGGATAGACAACCCTAGTAACTGGATAGACAATCCTAGTAAGTGGATGGACAACCCCAGTAAGTGGATAGACAACCCTAGTAAGTGGATACTTCAAGTAAGTGGATACTTCAAGTAAGTGCACGCCTCAAGTAAATGACATTAAATGAATACATGCATATCTAGCACCTCACGGAATTGACTACTCCTGTAAGCTGAGAAGTACAGAATGGAAGATGTTCACATTAACATGTCCTTAACTGACCTTGTGGCGGGTAGAGTGAAGGTTCGATGGACGACAACAGTCTTTCCAGTTGTTGTAGTTCGTATTCTGCTGAATGACAGTCAATTCCCAAATCGTCATCTTCATCTATTGGTTAAATTAAAATTATAAACCTCAATTACTACCGGAATCACTCGACTGTTAGCAGGGCATGAAATTAACTTTTAAACCCACTAGAAAAACGTTGCTAGTAAGTTTTGTCACTAGCAAAAATTTCAAAGTCAGTAGCAAAATTTGTAAAAATCCCTCCTGTCACACTCGCAAAACTTAGCAAGTCAACTTTTTTCTTACTGGCTAAATATACAAATTTACTCGCATTTTGCGAGTTGTGAGCGTTAATTTCGAGCCCTGGTTAGCACCGCCAAAAACACGCATGTTTTGAATTTCGGTTAACTCACGTGACCATTTGGCGTGCTCCAAATAGACATGCACACTTTGATCTGATTAGTCTAAAGCAATGTCACTGATCATGTGGAGCTCTTCAAATGGTTACGTGAGTTAACCGAAATTCAAAAAAAGATCGATCGTTTTTTTTTTGGCGGTGCTAACAGTTGAGTGATTTCGGTAGTAAGTACTTGTTAAAAAAATGTTATGTAAAATGAGAAGTAAAAGAATGGAAAATGAAAAAATGAAGGAATCAAACATCCAGGGATAAAAACCTAGTTGTCTGTCAACATTACAGAAAAAGAAAAGGCGATTACACGAGTCATGTTTGATCTTGTTTTAATATGGTTTAATTCAAAAGAAGTTAATACCTTCACTATCTGACGTCGTTTCCCCGTAAGTTTGAGCCAGAGGCGAGTTTGGATTAGAACTGGGAACACAATCTAATGTGGGGCAATAATGGTTGGGCGACTCGCTAACAGCACTGCATGAAGGACCTATCAATAAATCACCCCAAAATAAATATGACAATATCACATGTACAATACGGAATTTTGAATGAAAAAGATGATTCCTTGCATGGGAAAGGAGAATATTTATTACTTTCGATATTATCGGTCGTTACGTGGGTTCCGCCTGATGAATCCGGCACCTTTTGCTCACCTGGGAATATATTAAAGAAGAAACTTGTTATTGCTAAACACCATTGTAAATACGGTGATACAAGTCAACGGGGTCAAACTGAAAGAACGTGGAAGCGCCCTAGCAGCAGCTATATAGTCCATGTACGACAACGGAGCACTGCTCTAATCAGTTTCAATTAACTAAGATTTGTTAGATGAGTGAGGAAAAACCGAAAAGCCGAGAAAACCCTTCGAAATCAGGAATAGAACCAGCCATATCAACCTACATGCGGCTGTCGGGATTCGAATTCAGCACCGTAGGGATGGGAGGCGAGTGTTTACCAACATGCCATCCTGAATTCCGTTACGTTGTTGAATTTCTTAATGGATTTGATTAGGTAGAAAATAAAATCTGGATATTAAGCTGAACTGATATACAACACTAATCTCGTATTCAAACTTTGTTTCAGTAGCACAGTAGTCCCGTGTGTGTTGGGGGGTGGGGTATTCGGGCAAGGGATATGAGGATTCGATAGTAACCATGTGCCCCTGGTCGGAGAGTTTGATCACACTCTGCCATCTAATTTACAACTTGTATTTTTTTATATTTATTTGATCGACAACGGCTTCATTTAAATTTTTGAATGATTTTTGTCAAACCCCCACCTTTTTCCCTATTACCCCACCCCACGGGACTTATATTGACAGATCCATAAACGGTGAAGCGCAATGCTCTTCTTAGGACGGCTGTTGTGGCGCGCCTTATTCACCTTGGAGACGAGGAGAAAATGATTGTTCTTCTTACCGTCACTTCCTAACGTACTCGTTGAAGTATTGCGCAATCGTTTTTCTGGAGTCATTAATGGCTTTTGCTCGTTACATATATTTGGTGACACGGCTTCAAGTGAAGGAACGAAATGTGATTCTGCAAAAAAGACAAAAACAATTAGATAAGTAAAGTATAAGTAAACCTATAAATTCCACACGAGAATTTGAGTAGAGGATTACCAAGATACTAAGGTAGTAATGCTGACTGTTATATAACGAAGGCTCATTTAGGCAGAGGAAACCTTTCAAATATCATCGGTATTTAGAAGTTAAGGGCTAGAAAATACAATCCGCTCTTTCATTCAATAAAGAATAGACGGTTAAATGAAGACGATGTAAATACCGCGAAAATCAGTGATAAAACCGCCACTGGAAATTCGCACTGGCGCCTAAATTTCGCATCACGTGATCAGAAAAATTCACATGACGGAATGTTACAACGTGTACGTGGAAAACATAATTATGCCAAAAGTAAAAAAAAGAACAGCGTCTCTTTTAGCGATATTTTAAACATTTTGAAAACAAGCGCCCAAGAACGTTTGGTGGCGTCATATTTGAGTAGTTGTTTGTTGGCTCTCTCCCTGGGTTCATTTAATTAATTTAATCAATCAATTCATTATGTTCACTCACTCACTCACTCACTCACTCACTCACTCACTCACTCACTCACTCGCTCGCTCACTCGCTCACTCGCTCGCTCACTCACTCAGCTTGAGCATTGGAAACATGAAAGGTCTGGCTCATATACACTTCACTTACTTTTTATTTTTTAATTGTTTTTAATAGCATATACAATTAAAGTAATTAACTTTATAATCATGAAACCCTGATAAGGTTACTGTAGATAAGCAACTAAAGTCTTTATCACAATAAATCGGCTTCGATTCCTGAACTCAGCGCTAACATACGAGTAAAGTTGTTTGTTGGCTCTTTGCCTTGATTCGCCGGAGGGTTTTTCTCCGGTTTTCCTCCGGTTTTCCTTCATAAAAATGTTTGAATCTAAATTCTCAAGTCAACTGATTTCTAAATTCAATGATTGGGATTTCTGTCTCCAATTAGTAGACCATCCCTTTTAAAGCAAAGTCATTTGTTTTAGTATTTTTATTTATTTTTCATTCATCTAGACCATAAAGGGTGGTAGAGGTTATTTCGCTACTACAATTACAACGAGCTCGTCTCGGACCTTCGGCACTCGTTCGTCAGAGTAGAAAGTCTAGCTTGCTCCATAATACGGGCCCTAGGTACCTCTGGCATTCAGGGTAGAAAATCAGTTAACCATGTCCAGAAACCACAAAAACTATATGTCATAAAATAACTTTTCAAACTTAAGACCCTATCCTCTTAGGGACCGTTCATTTTTTATGGGCATTGGGGGGATGGGGCGGTGGGATTTAGGGGGCGCACCTAAAAATATGGCATTTAAGGGGGCTATCCAAAAGTAATTAGCTAAATAGGGGGATCACGTAAAAAAATTTCAGCTTGATGGTTGGAAGTGAGAGGAAAGTCAACGGGTTATGAAATTCTAAAATATATTTATTGCAATGAACATGTTGCAAATGCCTTCAAAACACAGGAAATGACATTTTCGAGGGTCTCAATTTTAAAATTTCTCGGATGAACATGCCCCCGAAACCCCTTTAGATACTCCAGCACTCGTTTCGTTACATTTCACAACCACTGTGATACAAGGTTCATTGTCATCATTGCTGTTTTAATCATCGTATTCTTCTGCTCCAAAAAAATGAACGGTCCCTTATATTTGATGCTTTGTGTCATTTTTTCTGTGTGTTATCTGAGAATTATCAAGTTTTTTTAAAAATCTCATTCTGTACCCTGTCACTGATCAACTGCTTGTAAGAACTCTGCCAATATCAATATTTTAATGTATCGCTTTTATCAAGAGTTTGTTTCAGTAGGTAATCGATTGCTCTGCCAATATCATTTTGATTTCCAAGCCTCCAATTACTCTTTAATATTTGAAACCACTCAATAAATCCGTTCTCCTTACAAAATGTGTCCATTGAAGCCTCATTTTCCATTATCTTGCCATTACCAATCCACTTGACAGAAGAGATATTATCAGTTATTAACAGGAATGGAATCAGGTCTCTCTTCTCTTTTGGTAAGACTTTTTGAATTCTTCGTCTCCAATCAACTGCACTGTTTAGAGAACTGGGGATTTTTGGACCCCAAAAAACCAGCACTCCTATTATCTCAGTCGTGCTGCTCATGTGATTCAAGAAAGCTTTAATTATTCTATCGAATACATGGTCACCGATTAAGACAAACAGGACCCTGACTGCTTCGTTAGCAGCTAATCGAAGCTCTTTTGAAGCCCAATCCACACCAACAGTTCGATGGCTATCAGGTCTTTCTTGCATGTAGTGTTTGATATAAACAATTTTATCCCAGTTATTCGAGTAATTGCCAGCGCAAATAATCGCAGGGTTTCGGCGTACTTCCGGTCTAAAGATCTTTTCATCTTCAGGGTCTTGTGACTTGACAGTGGATTCTTTGACGTTGCTCTTGAAGGTAGTCAGTTCCACTTCCATGCCAAATGTATTGATCAATTCCCTGTTTTCTGGCTCTGGTTCTTCATAAGAATCTGCTTGCGCCATTATTGTTATTTCTGGTACGACTCGACGTCGTCGTTCCGCCTACAAGCTTACCAGGCTGAATTTTCGGGTTGCCTGTGCTCAAACGGGGTTCAACTTGTATATTGAGGATATTGAGGTTTTAAGCGTTTCAAACTTGGAGTTCAAAATTTATAATTCTTCAAAATTTAAAAACGTATTTGCGTTGACTTTCTTCGTCAACACCGTAAAAGAAACCATTGAAATAGAAGTTCTCGGGAGTCCACTCCACTCCCCCCAGCCTTACCGGCACAGGAATCCCAAAATACAATATTGGTTGCTCGACCTTTTCGACTGTAGTGAGACCATGAGCAGCTTAGTAATCGTACTCCAAGAATTCTAACAAAGCTAACATTCGAGGTGAGCTTATTTTCCATAAATAAGAATTATAAATGATGGAGGTGGGTCATCTCAACAAGCTCATTTAATGACAAAGTAAACATGACTGCAGCTTACCATTTGTCTGAAGACTTTTGATGTGAACTTCATAAGGTAATAAATGTCTAAAACAGACAAATGTAATGTATTAATCAATTATATAATTTATAAATGGTCACATTATCCATTAGATGGTTATATTATTTATTGATCATTTAAAACATTTCATACTGTTTTGTTTTCCATTTTAAGCCAAGTCAGAATATTAGAGGGAGACAACTTTAAGAAGCTGTATTTCAGAACAAGATGGCAAGTGAAAAAGAGGAAAATGAATGCAATTGAAGGCTAGCACACACAACAAGTAGCTGTGACATGATGCAGGGAAATATCACCTTGTGTGTACTGCTTCCCGAATGCAAACCAGTTTGAATTGGTTTGAGGTTTTGCCGGGACAAAATTCTGTTGCGGGGATAAGATTTTTTACAAGAATTCTACAGTACACATGAGGGGAAATGTTGCAGCAACTTTTCCCAGAAATGTGTTGCAGAGACTTGTCCCTTTGTGTGTGTTGGCCTTAAATATACAGGTAAAAAATTATTTAATGTCTAAAAAACCTCTGATAAAATAGCCGAGCCACATTTCCCATTCCACCATTCCCAATTATTCCATTTGGCTTCACTAGGTTGTTGTAAATTTGACTCCATAATTTTGATTTACAAACCTGTGAAATAAAAAAAAAGTTTATTAGGTAATTATCTCTAATTCTTCTTCTTGTTTTACTCTTTCCCATTATATAATGGGAAGAAAAACCAGTCCATCAGAGACCTCTGTTTAATTATCATTTATATTATCATTTTAATCATATCTGTGATTATGAGAGTTACAAAAATAAAAGTTATAAAATTTTAAGACATCCTCAGTTAGTCTAGTAGTAAAATGATACAAAAATCAGGATGAATTGAATGGCCCAGCAGTGTGAGCACCTGCCTCTTTACCACTTTGATCTGCGATTGATTCTGTCTTGGTGTCATATGAGTAAAGTTGTTTGTTTGTTCTCTCCCTACTTGCTTTGAGGGTTTTTCTCTGGGTTCTCCAGCTTTCCTCCCTTTGTAAAAATCAATATTTCTAAATTCCAACTGGACTTCAGTAAAATAATGTATAGCCACTATGTAGATGTGCCACTGCAAATTCCTACATATTTATTTATTTATTATATTCATTCATTCATTCATTCATTCATTCATTCATTCAATCAATCATTCCCTATTTTGTTTATCATCTAGCACTTACAGTTTCAAAGCCTCCTTGCTGCTGCACAGTTGTGTAGAGGGAGAGTAGGCTAATGTGTTGGCCTCTCCACTTGGGATGTCTTGGTGGAGGCAGACCTTTTTGAGTAAGAATGTCTTTTAATGAATTGAAAAACTCTTTCTCTGCAGGTTCAAGTTGGGTTTCCTATTGGAAAAAGATAACAATTTAAATTAAATTTGATGATAAAAATTAACATAAGAGGTTTAGGTAAATTATATAACTTGCATCTACATGGGACAGATAAAGCTCATTTAATAATCTAGATCTTATCACTTGCTTAACATTATTGTATGTCTAGAACTAAGAAATATCTAGTAGCTAAATTTTTAACCTAAAAGAAAATACTACCAGGTTTATCAGAGTATATTTAATCAAAATTTAAGATGAAGTGATCATGCAAAGTTGATTAGGATTGTGTAACTCCTCGGAGGTGGATTATGAACTCTAGTAAAAATGCCAACAGCTCTGCATTCCACTGAGTTTCCTTGAAACAAAACTAGTGTTGCAAAAGTGTCTGCATGTGAAAAGTGTAGCTAACATGATAAAGCAAGCTTTTACTTCCTAGTGTAGATGAGCCAACAGTCTAAGGGTTTGCACCCTCCAGTGTTAAGGTAGCCAAAGATCATAAAATTAACATTGCAAAACTCAAAGCATTAACATTGCTTCTACTTACAACAACTTTTTTTGGAAGACTTTTCTTCTTATTAAATCTTGTTAAATATTGACAGGATGAAGACTGTAATGATTCATTAGGTTGCTGTTCATCTGGAGATGAAAGGTAGTCATCAAAGTCAGAGTAACTATCAGCTGGTGTTGTACATCCTTTTTCTTTATCCTCAACCACTGGTGAATGAACCTTGATTGTCTCTTTTGAAACAGATTTGTCTGTAGGGAAATATCAGTTACATTTTTGACAATGCAGTGATGTAAAAAGGGGGAACAAGATTACTCTGCCATTGCAGGGTTTCAGGCCGTAAGTGCCTGGAGCTAGTCCCCTTGATATTGCAATAATCAACACAAGACCCACATAATCAGAAAGAGCTCATCTAGCAATACAAAAATCCAAATGTTTGTGTTAATCAAATGAATATTGAACAAGATACAGCCATTCAAAACCTATAAAATTTACTAAGAAATGTATTGATTGGCAGACAAGCTGTCCAGTCTCCCATACATTTCTTTGTAATTTTTGGAGTATTTGAATAGCTGTAATTGACTCGATTTACACCAAACTTCCGACTTTTGTGTAGCTTGACAAGCTCTTTCTGATTATGTGGGTCTTGTGTTGATTATCGCAATATTAAGGGGACTCGCTCCAGGCACTCATGGCCTAAAACCTGGTAATGAGCTGATGATTGTAGTCTATTTAATTTGCTTAACCTCTCCTCCCTCAACTTCTAAAAAATCTGTAGGCCCTATTATTATCAGACAAAACCATTTTGCAACAAATTTGCTTAATGCACTGGACGAACAATAACAACAATGCAACAAACAACAAATTCAGAGAAAAGAACTAATGAACTATTTGTTTTGAAGAACAAATTAATTGAATTTTTACTATTCAGTGCTTTCTTACTGGATTAAAAATGAGACAAGTCACTACTCTACCTGACTTCTTTGTATCATTTTCTAAATACTTAAACTGACAAGAAAGCTTCAGTCTTTCAGATGCACCAAGAGATATTAGTTTCTTAGCTTCTTCCAGGGCAGTGCGATAAGATGCTAGTAACTTTGATGATCCCTTCTGCAATGGTAAGAGCTTTTCATCTTCTGTTATTGCATTGTAAGGATGGACCATTTTGGGTCTCACCCAAGCTCGTGAATGTGGTTTTCCCAGGAACTCGACATGGTATTGTATAGGTTGATCTTGTTTCTCCATAAGAGCATCATAGTATTCTCCACATGTTGGATCAGGAGTGAGTAATCCAGGCCATCTTTTCAGGTAAAAAAAATTAATTACTTAATTAATAAAATTTATCTTATATCCAAGAATGGATAGTAAGAATGCTTCTAAAGGCAGTAAATTTCCCACTTCCTTATTGCTTTAAAGAAGAACATTTTAGATGTTGTTAATGGAAAAAAGGAAAAGTGAATAAAATAGTATAAAGTTGACATTATAATGCAGCATTTTATATATGAGCATCAATAAATATGTGAAAAGAAAAAGAATGGATTTTGAATATTTTGAATGGTTACAATTTCCTCCCATTTTCAGCTTTCATATTAAATCATTATTCTGCAAAAAAAGTAATTTTTAAAAAGAACTTACAAGGGATATCCAGGTATTCTTGCCATAACTATCTCTGCCTTTGGTAACAAACTGTAAATGTACTTCATATGTTTTGGTAATTTGGCTATTCTTTCAGGAGCTGAGCATCTATTGAAATGAGAATCCCAGTTCATAGAGCAATACCAAGATCCATCGCCTACCTGAAAATAAATATGTTGAACTCAAGTATTCTGGCTGTCAAAAACACTGGTGGCACAGTGGTAAGAGTGCTTGCCTTCCACCACTTTGACGCAGGATCAATTCTATCCCAGTGTCATGTAAGTAGGGTTGTTTGTTGGTGACTCTTCCTTGCTTCCAGGGTTTTTCTCAAGTTTTCCTCCCTTTGTAAACATAAAAATTTCTAATTCCCACCTGGAATTCAGTGGATGAAGAACTACTCTGTGGATATGCGACTGGAAATTGTCATTTATTTATTTTTCTAGTTTATTATTTTATTTATTTATTCTGTATGAAAGACATGAAATTTTGCAATCCTTCACAGCCATCTTAATTGTTTTTCTTTAATTTACAGTGCTCTGTTAAACAATCTATATAATTATATTAAAATATTTCCCTTTTTTCACAAATATAAATCTATTTTTAATGCCATGGAAAAATAACAAAGGTTTTTATTTAACAAATGTCAGTTATGTTATTTCTGAATTAGAGTGTAACATTGACAACAAAAAACTATCAAACTCTTAAACATTTAGGGTTGGTTTGAGAGGATACTGCTTTAGCTGACAGATTAAGTCCATTTTTTGTACAATGGTTGAGCGATCAAGAACAATGCAAAAATGACGCTCCAGGAGTTCAGGGTTTCTGACTTCAGGGTGACTGTAATACAGGAGCTACTTCAAAGTCATTACTCCTAACTTTGTCTCCTGGGAGCCTTGACTTGGTTTGTTTTGTTCTCAATCCCCTAAAAACAGTATTGTAATTGAACTATTGGAATTTATCACATTTGGTTTTGAGGAAAGAAAACTCAAGATCCCAGAGACTAAATCTCATGAATCATTGGAAACAATTTATTTAATAAGGTCAGTAAATTACCTTATCCAGCTCTTCAGGTGTTATTTTTCTCCATTTAAGACAGCTTTTATTCTCACACTGCACCCATATACTTGCATCAGCACTTTCAGAACAAACATAACTATCACTATTTTTTGGTTTCAAATTCAGTGATCTTGGTTTGAGGTCTTTAAATAAGGGCTTCTCATCACTTCTTCTTTTCCTTTTTGGCATCATTGAAAGCTAATTCATGCCTATATAAAAAGAACACAACATGTTAATTGCTTTTTGGAGAAAAAAACCTTAAAAACTGTAAAAAAGACCAAGACTTTTTTCCTAATAAATTACAATATGTCATCCTGTTGAACTTTTTTGGATCCCTATCTATTATTAGTAACCTTAATGACTTTACTTTCTCTTTTTCTCTATTTATTGTTATTACTTCTTCCTGTTATTTTTTACATTATTTTTACCTCAAAGGATTCTCTGGGGATTTTTATTGGCTGAAGTTAAATAAGAAAGCGTTTGGACTATATTATTGATGGTTTGCAATCATTCCCAAGGGAATCAAAACTCAAAGATACAGTGGCCATGTTGGTGGTATGAACAAAAGAAGCTAATAAGAAAATTTTTGTTAAATACCACCAACATGGCCGCGATGACGTAACGTTCAAATGAAGAATACTAGCTATCTGTTCCAAGAAATACAAAATTAACTAATATATGATTTATTTACGTAGAAAAATACTCTTAAAAACAAACAACTAGTATTTACAATAGAAATATTATTTCTGATCTTTCAGGCGTAGTATTTTTATAATATGCGATTTCTATCAACACTTTTACATATCACTTACAAGTAATACATTGCTATTTAGATAAAATATCTACAAGGAACTAATTGTCTACCACAACAAATGGAGTGTAAAACGCTATTTAAGATAGGTAAATATATCTATAAATGGAAGTCTTGCGTCCTGTTTGGATAATAATGCTTAAGAATTATATTGAAAGTGAGTAATTTAATTGTTAACCTCCTCGTAAATGGAAATAAATAAAAAACACCGGTTCTTTTGATGTAAACTTAAACTATTTCCTTGAGTCGCCGGCCGGCCGAGCTTCAACTTCCCTTGATTATAATACGAAAACTAAAAGAATAAAATTTAATTTTCAAATTTAATTTGAGCAGATTTATCCGTTTGTGTACCTTGAGAAACGAAGTAAGTGAATTATAATTTTGATTGGAATTAAAGAAGCACACTTCGTACATTGTACTATTTTGACAAGTCCTTATTCTAATGAGCGAGTGCACATGTTCCGCATGTGAGAAAAAAGAGAAAAACAAAATAGATTACCACTCGAAATCCCGATGCACCTTTCTTTAAAAGAACACAGAACAAATTCAAACGTCAACCGAAGCTAAAAAATATCTAGAAAAGCGATTAATCACTAAAAATCGTTGCAAGTGGATTCCCATGTTTTAATTTCAAAACATTCCGTTGTCAAACAAAATCACAATAAAGCCACCAAACTTTCGACATTTTTATTGCTTTATTTGATTTTCCCCCCATTACTGATAGTTAGCAGTTTCGTTTGCACTTACCTCATACCATGTTAGGTGTAATTAAAGTGTAGAAGTCGTCTAGAAAAAGGTTTTATTGTTGTTATTTTTTTTGTTCAACTGACAAACCAAAACTCTCATTGACCTTCGAGTTTCCCGCTTTGTTGAATGACCGCTGCCTCGTCATTGCTCGGGCTCAAATAACAAGTACTACGCATGCGCCACGTGTTCACTATGATAAGGTTTTATTTTCAGCTAACAGCAGGGTACTAAAGGAAAACAATATGAATAACCATTTGCTTAGGCCAGGCATTAACATTCCTTCAGTAGGACGTAAGTTGGTAATTTGCATATGATTGATGAAATTAATAAGAATTTTGCTCGAAATCATTTTTTTTCTTACTGTCTGAGAACAATGAGTGAGAACAATGCATTACAACTTTAGCCAATTCTAGCCAATCATGAGCAAGTAAAAAAGCCAAGATCTGAATAATGTCTGACAAACAACTTTTATGTTATCAAAGAGACTTTGGGAATGAAACAATGTGATTGGCTGAGTTCGAGATTCTACTGATTGTGATCTCCCATGATTGGCTCAAGTTTTCATTCTAAATCTTGATTGGTTCTCGTTGTTAAAGTGGCCCTGGTTAGAGAAGCCCCACTGCAATAGTTAGACAGGGAAAAACACATGTTACATTTAGTCCAGGGGTGGGTTGCCAGGCCCACAGTTCCCCTTTAAGGTAATATATTTTCTTTAAATTTGGCAGAAATAAAAAGTCTGGATACTGGGCAAGTACACCATTGGCCCAACATTGCTTTGATTCCTGGAACCACCCCTACGATCGCTTTTTTTTTACTTCTTATTTTCTTCTTGGTTTTCAAGTTACGTCACAGCCATGTTGTTGTACAGCTAACAAAAGATTTCTCATTAGCCTCTATTGTTATGTACACCAACATACAATGTAGCTACCATGGCTTTGTTATTTTATTCCCTAAGGAATGGGTGAAATCCAGGAATATTCAAAACATCAACTCCCCTCCCCTTTGGCCACCATCCCCAAAGATATATGATTTTTCTAATTATTTCTTCTTTGAAAATTTAAATAATTTACCTGTTGTGCTATGCTTATACATTTTTTGAGCCTACCCCACGTGGCTTAACTGCCTATTTCTTCTTATGTGATACTTTTTGTGGTATCGAGCCAGTTCTTTAGATACACAGTGCTGACAAGGTCCAATAGGCCAAAACAGCTGTCCAAAGTTTCTAGTTGAGCTGGCTCTATTATATGACTAGAAGTTGTCAAAGGCCTTAGTGCAGTCTTCTTCTCTCATTACATGTTTAGGGCTCGTAATTTACCTGTTGTGCAATGCTTATTTGAATTGTCAGTCTAATTGCTCATTGTACCAGTCTGATCACTTAAATCATTTGCATGGTCAAATGCCTGTCCAATGCAGACAGGGAAGGCCATTGAATACCCTGGGGCTAGAGAAGATTCATTTAATATATGACAAGAGAGGCAGGAAGATTTTTAATTTTAGAATATGAAATTCTCAGAACTCCCTCATTTCTGAACTACTTGCCAAATTTTGTGGCCTCCCAATGTGTAGTGTAATAATTCACCAGCATGGTAATAAAAATTTCAGTTAGCCATCCCCAAAATAAAAAGGCCTCCTTGTATATCTTTCACACAAGATTTGCTGTGGTGTTCTTATGTTTCGATAGAGGCCTTATGCACCACAAAGTGCAAAGTAGATAGGTTCTTATGATTAATTATCATGGTTTATTCAACAGTTGGTACTTTCCAGATACAATCAACTGACAAAGAAGATGATCTCGTGTACAAAACTCTAGATTATGCTCTTGGTAGTGGTTATAGACTTATAGGTAGGGAAGATGCAAAATATACATCAGAGTATACAGTTGTTTGCAACTGAGCATGAACACCTGACATCAAAGCATGTTCTCTTGGTGTTTAAAACATGTATGTTTGTCAGCTCAAATGGCAACGTTTGTAAGTATCTGTCTGTGAACATAAAGAAGAGTCTGTAGGTTCTCAGACAGAAATGTACAAACATTGCCATTTGAGCTCACAAACTTACATGTTTCAGGCACCAAATGAACATGTTTTGATGTCTGGTGTTCATACTTAGTTGCAAACAACTGTATTATTATTATTGTTAAATAATCATACATAAGAAAAAAATTTGGAATGTGTCATCCATTTTCCCTCTTTTTTTAGACACCTTAAAATTAAACAATCTATATTTGACTATTTTAGACCATTCACAAAATCTTTAAGGGGAGGGAAAACTGATAAAAAGGTAGAGCATGTCCAAATATCTTAAGAGTGAGAAAAGGTTAAAATTTGAAAATGACATGACAAAATAATAAAAATAATTTTTTTTTCTAATCCATGATCTTTTCTCTATTCCAGATACTGCATCTGTTTATAGGAATGAGGTTGATATTGGAAAAGCCCTTAAAAAACTTTATCCAAAGTATGGACTTACCAGACAAGATCTTTTTATTACCAGTAAACTTGGTAAGATATTTTCTAGAACATCTTTATTTTTATCTTAAAGTGATAATGATAATTGTATCTCTTTTTATCAGATGTAACTGTGCTAGTAGCTTTATAGGTGTTTGGGCTTCCTGTGTCTTTTTTCCCCAGGTAGCCCAATGACACATGAACTGTAACATTAGTGAAAATCTTTGAAGAAGTTTATCAAATTATTTTAACATCTTTATATTCACAAAAAGTCATTGTTAAGTTTAGTTTTTATTAATTAATTCCAATAGAATGAACAACAGCAGACAGTTCTTATTGTATTGATTTAAGTTAGTTATTAATTAAATTAACAGTACTCATAACTTAATTTATATACCTGTAAAGTAAAATAAACCTTTACAATTTGTTAAAATGTAGCACCAAAAAGTCATGGATTTGAAGAAGCTAAAATGGCATGCAAGAAGTCAATAGAGGACCTTGACTGTGGGTATTTAGATATGTATTTAATACACTGGCCTGGAGTTCAGAAGCTCAAAAGTGAAGACCCAATGAATGCTGAGCTTAGGGCAGAAAGTTGGAAAGCGCTGGAAAACCTCAAACAATCAGGTGAATTTAAATATAAGACTGAGATGATTTATAAATATTGCATTAGACACTCTTATTTATTGATAAACTAAATATTTAAATATTGTAACTGGCATGTAACTAAAGGTCAAGTACATTAAGGCTTATTTAATAAGCATTAGCAATTCAGGGAAAGGGTGGAAGAAGACTATCACAAGTAGAAGTGGGATTGCTGCACCCCTACTAACGGTGCCCCTCTACTGCACTTCATCCTTTCCTGAAAAACATCCTGGATTCACCTCTGAGCATGCTGTTTTCTGTCAAGTTTGAGTTCGAGTTTATTTACACTATTTAAATAAAAATTACATTGAAAGACATTTACATATATACAGTAAATAGTACAGGGTGAATAAAATAAGTAAAAGGATTGGTTGAATGTGTACAATACCCAAAGGAGCAGAAGCTTTCGAGTTGGGTATTGTCATGGGTGGGTGTATATAGATTTGCTACTAAGGTATTATGATATAAAGATGTGTCAGTGTCAGACAACCTTTAGAAGGCTATTGAAGGTTGATGCTGAGTTTATCCAGTGTTTTTAATATTTTTTTAAGGTCTTGTTAGAGCAATTGGTGTTTCAAATTACACCATATGTCATCTTAAAGAATTACTGAAGTTTGCAGTAGATCCTCCCTCTTTACTACAGGTAAAATACTTTATAATACTTTCAGTAAACAAACAACCAGCAAATATTTACTAGTCTAGTTAAAGCTTCAAACTAACAGTGGTTGGATGCTGAAGTATTTATATAATTATTATTCAATATGTATTTATAAAATTAACTTTTTTAGGTAGAGTTTCACCCCTTGTTGTATCAAAAGAATTTGCTGGAGTTTTGTAAGCAACAAAACATTTGGTTACAAGCTTACACCTCACTTGGAAAAGGAAAGGTACAATATTTGTTTATATTATTATTAGTGGAAAAATTCAGGATTTTCTTTAGGAAGGGGTTGCAATGGTAGAGGGGTAAGCCATTTTCTTCAGGAGTGGGTGCAGTGGTAGAGGGGTAAGCCATTTTCTCCAGGAGTGGGTGCAGGGGTAGAGGGGTAAGCCATTTTCTTCAGGAGTGGGTGCAGGGGTAGAGGGGTAAGCCATTTTCTTCAGGAGTGGGTGCAGTGGTAGAGGGGTAAGCCATTTTCTTTAGGAAGGGGTTGCAATGGTAGAGGGGTAAGCTATTTTCTTCAGGAGTGGGAGCAGGGGTAGAGGGTAAGCCATTTTCATTAGGAGTGGGTGCAGTGGTAGAGGGGTAAGCCATTTTCTTCAGGAGTGGGTGCAGTAGTAGAGGGGAAAGCCATTTTCTTTAGGAGAGAGTGATAAACAAAGGGGTAAGTCATTATGAGTCAAAAAATTCAAAAAGGGTACAAAGCTGTACAAGAGGGGAGAAGGATTGCACCCCTCTACACTCTCCCCTAAATCCACCCTTGATTAAAGAGATTATTTTATTTGTTAGGCGACTTACCAATAGCACTAGCAGCAGACAAATATAACTGATTAATCCTTATTGTAATTCAAATAATAAGCATTTTTTCTAATTATGACACAGCTTCCTTAAAAATTAAATTGACTCTTAATTTTTTGAAGCTGCTTGAAGAATCTGTTATCAAAGAAATAGCCAAGAGACATCATAAGTTGCCATCTCAAATCTTACTGAAATGGGCTCTGCAGCATGGAGTAGGTATGTCAAGTCTAACAGTTTAAATGAGAGTGAGTGAGTGAGTGAATGAATAAATGGTAAAATGAAAGAATGGATAACTGGTGAACTTTCAATTGAAAGAGGTTTTTGTTTGTAAAGGACATTTTTGTCTGCCAGCTTATTTGATGCCCTTTTGCTTTCTGAAGGACGGTTTTATTTACAATTTCAAAAATTTATGAATGAATTAATTAGGACAAAACAAAGAAAATCAGAACCAAGATGAGTGTCTTTATACAGTGATCAAACACTATTTCTCATGTTTGATATATTACTTTATGAGTAATTTTGCTCCAATGTGTTCACTTAAACTGATAACATTTAAAAATTCAAAGAGCAATTTGAATTTGCACCACCACCCTCAAAAAAAAAAGGATCCATCCCTGAATTAAACATTGTTTAACAGAGTTCTTTTGGCAACTTACTTAGGAGTTATTCCCAAGTCCACCAATTCTAAACACATTGGAGACAATATGCATCTTTTTGACTTCACTATTTCGGATGCTGAAATGGAGGAACTGGATGGTATGGATAAGGGTGAGCATTTCTGTTGGAATCCATCTGGAGTTGTTTAATGTCTATCAGAAGCCTGTCAATTTAAAACTACATTGCTTGTGATGCAAGCTTTCCCTGGCTGGATGGACTCCTATTGGTAAAGAATTAGGGGGTGCTTGTCATACCTTTTAGGGGTCAAAATATGAGCAATCTGGTACCTTTTAGGGTGTCTTGAATTTTATTGTACTATCAGAGACTGAGCTGGTACCTTTTAGGGTGTTTTTAGTAAATTATTTTGGAGAATACCTTCATAAAATTTTCAAGAAGAAGGTGTTTGAAGATTGTTACAAAATAATATAAAATTTGTTATTTAGCTGGTACCCTTTAAGGGTAAAAATCTTCTGTTGCCATGCCCACCAGGATAACTCTTAGGTACCTTTTTATAGGGTTATTTTCAAAATTTCCAACAAGCATCTGAAATCATTCTGTGTACCAGTATAGGAGTTCTCCCCAGTAAGCTTTCATGAACAAAGGTGAACAGTTGAGCAGAATTTAGAAAAATGTGCCATGCAAGCATGTGGCCAATGCATATAAAGCTTGAACATGGTAATGATGAAATAGGGACAACAAACTAGTTGGGAATGAAATGACCATCGTCTGAAAGGGATATGGATGGCATAAGTTATAGAATAACTGCATGGTCAAATACTTAGTGTTAATAAAGAAAATATATAACCTATAGTGATGACAAAGAACATTGAGAAAAAAAAGTTTAGCCCTATATATTAACATAAACATTAATTAAAATTTTCAATTTTCAATTTTCAATTTCAAACCTGAGGCATTCTATTTACAATCTAAACATTAATTACTAGTAATAGAAGTATTCCCAATTATTTGATTGCAGCTAGAGCAATATTTTATGAATTGTCCAAATTTTGCAGACAACATTATGCACGTAAATAAGAAATAATCAATAGTTAATATCATACACATGCATGCTGTTATGGTGACGTCATTGATTACATCGATATTATATTACCTTCTAGGTGACCTCAGTGATTATATGCTGCTAAATGAGTACGTTTAAGATAATGACAAGAGTAAATTGATTTGTCTAGTGAATTGAACCTTGGATATCGTCATTTATAGCTGCCAACGTTGTTGACTCAGTTATGAATGATTATTAACATTTAATACATGTGCACGCTTGTTATTGGACTCTCTTGCTTTACTGGTGATTTTGACCACGTATAAATAAAGTAAACGAGTCCAATCACAAGCATGCACATGGTAAATTTACCATTATATCTTGAACATGCATTATCTGGAAACATGACTTTCAAAATAATTGATCAATATTGTTATCAATTGTTTTGGTAAACTTTCTACATATGATCACAAATATTCAGCATAATTAATGTCCTATTTCTTGTTGAAGTTGCTGTGTGCTGTTTTTGACCGGGTCAAAAACTTTCAAACTTATCAGTTCTCACGTTGGCAATGGTTTCTTTTGGCACATGAACTTGTTTGAGATGACTTTGAAAACAAGTGAAAAATTGTTTTGCCATTTGTGTCTGAGTTGAAGCTGGAGCAGCTATGAAACTTAGAGAACTTGGAAGAACTTATGAGACTGGAAAACTTCCAACTCCAATTTAGAAGAGTAATAATTGACAAAATTATTTGAAGCAATGGGAAAAATCTTTCAGTTGTTTTCAAAGTCAGGTTGACAAGTGGTCTCCAACAACTTCATGCACCCAAATATGTATTTGTTAGTTGCCAAACTATACTGTTACAAATGGAAACTGACAAATTTAAAAGTTTTTTGACCCAATCAAAGACAGGGTGTGGCATGCTCAACTGGAAATAGCAGTATTTCCTGATATTTGTGGTATTTAAGCAAGGAATGTCCTGTTAACAAAGCACAGGCTCTGTTTGCCACCATTGGTTGGTTTGCTTCTGTAACATGCATTTCCAGCAGACTCAAGCAGGTTTGGATCAGGCTGACTGTCTTTCCTCATTTCTTCAATGTGTTGTTCAATCAAATGAATGATGTCGTCTGCCCAATTCAAATTCTCTGGTTGATCAGACACACTTTTGATGACCTAGGAACAGACAGGAAAATTTCAGGCTGAGAACAAAAGTCGATTTTTAACTCGTGGATATGCGAAGCATAGAAACGAGTTATTGTGAGGGCTCAGGATATGCAAATGTGTCACTCA